>CM045887.1:60614906-60712406 GCA_025169545.1 Anguilla japonica | reverse complement strand
TTTAAAAGGTTCTCCTGGAAATCCCCTGGTGCATCACACACACACACACACACACGATTCATATGAAAAATCAATGTGACAAATTAACAATAAATGACCAAAAACTTTGCAAAGAACAAGAAACAAAATATAAAACAATTCTACAGCTATTTGACAAATAAACCATCATCACCACAGTTACATTGTACATAATCACACATTCTATGCGCATTCTCCTCACAACAATACATTCTTCCATATATGGACAGCCACAGTTTCAACGTTTTTTGATTTGCCATCTTGAGTTTGAGACAACGCAATGCATTTCTGATAATGCTTTCAGAATTAATCTGCCCATGCTAGTGATATTAAAATATGCTACTGCCTTAAAAAACCTTTAAGATTGTTATTGTTATGTGTACTGATAAATGCATGGAATAAAAAAATATATATTGTAGAATATACCAATTATTGCCACTTCAGTCTCATACTGATATATATGAATCTATAATCACCAGAATGTATTATTGAACAAAATATAATTGGCAGGCATTTAAAAATAGATTTGAGGGCCTCCAGATAATGTATAATGAGTACATTTTTTCCAATACACGGAAAAACCAAAAAGATCAACAGTCAAAAAAGGTCAACAGCACATTATTGAGATTTGAGTGGCTGCAGGTGACTCCGGTTGACAGTCATTTGAAAACACTGCAGAATGGATTTCCATGACCGACCTCTATGACAGGCTGGCTACTCTCTGCAGTAACACCCACATGGCATTGGAGATGATTTCATTATCCACACAGATCCTTGACTTGTAGTAAATCAACACTTGTTCTTCTGTAAACGAAGGCCAAATCTAACGAAGGCATTTTGAGGACTCCTGTCCCACAATGCAATGGGGCGGAACCCTCATCTCATCCGATCTCACATTATCTCACGAGCTGGTTGGCGCCTTGCGTGAGTTGCAAGCAAACGCAAGCCTTAACACATTTTCTTCACTGTTCAATGTTTTACTGAAATTGGCTGAACTTGCCTAACTATGTTTGTGAAGAAGAAAAAAAAAATTCTTGATTTTTAATTGGAAGTCAAAGTTCACGACAAATGTTGATTGAATCTCAGGCCCTTTAATTCTCATGGGTGTGTCTGCATTATAAAGCTGATAACTGGGCCTTTCAGTTTCCCCGGGAAAAGAAGGAACTAGTTCATTTATTTCTTGTTGTTTAAAAAAAAAAAAAAAGAATACTCAGTCCTAATAGAGTCCCTCACGCCAAGAATGCAAAAGTTTGTTTCCAACTAAAACGGAGAGACATAAAGGGGAAAAAAACTTTGGGGAAAGAAAGCTATTTTTTGGGCCGCTGGATGGCTCTTTCGGAGAAGGGGCCACACCGTGGTGCATGGACAAGTTACTTACCCTTTTCAGCAACACACAAAAGCATTCTGGGTGTCCCTGTTAGTGGCATTAAATGACACTGACAACATTAATCATGGTCACATGACATTAGACTGCAGCATTCAGCAGACGCTGTCATCCAGAGGGACCCACATAGCTTACATCCTTTACCGTACATACAATCCATTTATACAGCAATTGAAGAGATGGGCCTTGATCAAGGTTACACTGCAGCAGAATCTAGAAATAAAGTCACTATTCTTCACCAGATCAGAGTGAAAACCCCTTGGTCTTCTCATCCTGGTCTTCTGTTCAAGGCGCAACCACGTGACCAGTGACTGCGAACCAATCAGCAGTGTTAAGAACATTAAGGCCAGCTTGGACAATGCACTGTATGGCATCGCATGTATCTCCATGTATATATCAGGCTTGGATTGCCACAATGTCCATGTACTGACTACAGACTGAGACTCAGTTCGTCTACGTTCCAGACCCGCTTGAAGATGACTAGGATTCATCAGTGCTCAGACACAGCACAGTGCTGGATGCTCTCCATCTACAGGAAAACTCTGTAGACCCCAGGTGGCCTAAATCATCTTTATTTTGTCCCTAAACACATGTATGCATACACAGGTAACTGCCCAAATAAAGGAAATGTTTGAGTATAAGAGGCCTACAAAGTATATTGAAAGAAGGTGATTCCACATAGGTGTGATTCCTGAGTTAATTAAACAAATAACATCCCAGCATGCTCCTTGATGTGAATATTTAAAAAAAAAACTTGGGCATGCCCAGCTGCCCAATCAGTTGGCTCCCAAGGGAAGATGAGGTTTCAGAGACTCCGAAAGAGGGCAGGTTGTTGGGGTATGTTTGGCTGGAGCTTCAGTGACTAAGACATCTTGAACTGAATTTCATAAGGCGATGTTGCTAGTGATGTTGGCATGGAAGTGTGATGGAGAGACATTGCATTACATTACATTACAGGCGTTTGGCAGATGCTCTTATCCAGAGTGACGTACAACAAAGCGTATAACCAAACCAGGAACAAGTGTGTTGAAAAGCCCAGAGGGAAGTACAGTTCCAAGTGCAGGGAGCGACCGCGTAGTTTAACTTGGACCCTGTAGGTTAATCTGATCAACACAACCAAAAGCAGTAACAAAGCAGTCTATGCAAATAATACAAGCAATAATTAAGTAGGCACGAGTGCAATGACTAAAATAAACTAAGATTACCTAGCTACAAGCCTAGGCTTCCACATTCAATTGGAGACTACAGGGAGTAAGGGAGGGATGGGGAGAGCTGCAGCCTGAAGAGGCGAGTCGTCATCAACTAGGGCAGCCGTGGTTGAAGGCACATACTTCTCAACCACTGGTGCCCGATGCAAGGCAACACAGTCTAGCAACACTGAACCAGCTGACTGCAAATATCAATCTAGGGCATGTGCAGTCACAGTTTCATCAAGAGCAGTCCATCAAGAACTTCACACAGAGGTGTTAATGTGGTTAGCGTTGCTTCCATTTCGGCAGTCACCTGCATTGAATAAAGTGCAAAAAATCCTACGAAACAATGCGCAAGAACCTCTTTGGTCTCCTTTCACGGTGAAGGACCAACTTTCAACGTTCAATAAGGCAATGAAAATGAGTTGAAAGGTGAGCGGTTACTACATCTGGTTGACGCAATGTGCGAAGATTCCAAGCATCTGTTTGGGACCACATTTCAGCCTCCTCATCACCAGCGCCAGCAAACATACCGACACTATCAGTGTGAATCCATAAAGTCCTGGAGTGGGGGTGGGGGGGGTGGGGGGGGGGGGGGAAACAGGAAAGGTACGATCAGTAATTAGCACATCTATAAAAACACACAAAAATAAATAAAAAAATAAAGAAACGCAACGGGACGTTCTTCGGCAGTTTCTCGGCACTGGCGTGGTCCGAATTTTGTGCGGAACCACAGGGCCCATCCACACACTGTGCCTTAACAGATACCAGACCATGGGGCCCATCCACACACTGTGCCTTAACAGATACCAGACAGGGGCCCCACACACAGGCCTTAACAGACCAGACCATGGGGCCCACCACACACAGTGCCTTAACAGATACCAGACCATGGGGCCCATCCACACACTGTGCCTTAACAGATACCAGACCATGGGGCCCCATCCACACACTGTGCCTTAACAGATACCAGACCATGGGGCCCATCCACACACAGTGCCTTAACAGATACCAGACCATGGGGCCCATCCACACACTGGAACAGAGCCTTAACAGATACCAGACCATGGGGCCCATCCACACACTGTGCCTTAACAGATACCAGACCATGGGGCCCATCCACACACTGTGCCTTAACAGATACCAGACCATGGGGCCCATCCACACACTGGAACAGAGCCTTAACAGGTACCAGACCATGAGGCCCATCCACACACTGGAACAGAGCCTTAACAGATACCAGACCATGAGGCCCATCCACACACTGGAACAGAGCCTTAACAGATACCAGACCATGGGGCCCATGCCACACACTGGAACAGAGCCTTAACAGATACCAGACCATGAGGCCCATCCACACACTGGAACAGAGCCTTAACAGATACCAGACCATGGGGCCCATCCACACACTGGAACAGAGCCTTAACAGATACCAGACCATGGGCCCATCCACACACTGGAACAGACAGAGCCTTAACAGATACCAGACCATGAGGCCCATCCACACACTGGAACAGAGCCTTAACAGGTACCAGACCATGGGGCCCATCCACACACTGGAACAGAGCCTTAACAGATACCAGACCATGAGGCCCATCCACACACTGGAACAGAGCCTTAACAGATACCAGACCATGAGGCCCATCCACACACTGGAACAGAGCCTTAACAGATACCAGACCATGAGGCCCATCCACACACTGGAACAGAGCCTTAACAGATACCAGACCATGGGGCCCATCCACACACTGGAACAGAGCCTTAACAGATACCAGACCATGAGGCCCATCCACACACTGGAACAGAGCCTTAACAGATACCAGACCGTACGGCCCATCCACACACTGGAACAGAGCCTTAACAAATACCAGACCACGGGGCCCATCCACACACTGGAACAGAGCCTTAACAGATACCAGACCATGAGGCCCATCCACACACTGGAACAGAGCCTTAACAGATACCAGACCGTACGGCCCATCCACACACTGGAACAGAGCCTTAACAGATACCAGACCATGAGGCCCATCCACACACTGGAACAGAGCCTTAACAGGTACCAGACCATGGGGCCCATCCACACACTGTGCCTCAACAGGTACCAGACCATGGGGCCCATCCACACACTGGAACAGAGCCTTAACAGATACCAGACCATGTGGCCCATCCACACACTGGAACAGAGCCTTAACAGATACCAGACCATGGGGCCCATCCACACACTGGAACAGAGCCTTAATAGGTACCAGACTATGGGGCCCATCCACACACTGGAACAGAGCCTTAACAGGTACCAGACCATGAGGCCCATCCACACACTGGAACAGAGCCTTAACAGGTACCAGACCATGAGGCCCATCCACACACTGGAACAGAGCCTTAACAGGTACCAGACCATGGGGCCCATCCGCACACTGGAACAGAGCCTTAACAGATACCAGACCATGGGGCCCATCCACACACTGGAATAGAGCCTTAACAGATACCAGACCATGAGGCCCATCCACACACTGGAACAGAGCCTTAACAGATACCAGACCATGGGGCCCATCCACACACTGGAACAGAGCCTTAACAGGTACCAGACCATGGGGCCCATCCGCACACTGGAACAGAGCCTTAACAGATACCAGACCATTCCAATAATAATAATAATAATAATCTGAGCAATAATAAATAAACGAAAGGTGTTGGAAGTGCTCAATGACGTCAGCAAAGTACCTTGAGGTAAAGCAGTGGTGACCTCGAGGCGGACCTCTTTGACGATGATGTCATTGTCTTTCGCCCTCACCGTGTACCTCCCTTCGTCGTTGGGTTTGACATCGCGCAACTGGAGAGTGCCCTCCTCGTACGCCCACCCGGCCATTGTAGTCCGTTTCACATTTGGCGTAGTCCACTAACGCCGTACACACGAGGACGTCATTGCCCTCTTTCAAGAAGAACACTCTCACCGGGACCCTGGGCACACCAAGGTTGAAGGTCGTGCCATGTTCAACAATGAAATTGGTGTGATGATCTGAAAAAAGGAGAGAGAGAGAGATCAGACATGGCCGCAAATAATAAGTTCTCACAGTACCGATATTAGCAAAAAGCGCTGCCCTAGTACACTATTTAAAAACGGCCCTATGACGTTATCTGTTCATCGACAGGTTTTACCTCAAGTATAAAAATCATTATGGTGTCCAAATATATGTATATATATGCATATATTTTAAAAAGCATAAAACACCACAATTTGTAGTATAAAACAAAAAATAACAACAAATAATCAAAATAAAAGCAGAAGCTATTTATATAGAACCTTTCTGTGCTGCTAAAACATACTACAGTGAAAGGAGGTTAAATATGAAGCATCCACCCAGGTGAGAAACAGTGGCCATTTTGTGCCACAGCACCTCTTACGTATCAACTGACATGGAGAATCTGTGGCACAAAATGGCCACTGTGTTTCACCTTTGTGCCACAGCACCTCTCACATATCAACTGACATGGAGAGGGCTTATTATTATAAGGGAATTATTATCTGATCTTATATTATCTGAATGCCAGATTAGAAATACTGCATGAGCCACTCGAATGACAACTGGAAAGGTAAACAAACAAAGTAAACTGGAAGATGTGAAACGTGTGCCTTACCTTGGACTTTAAGACTGAGTGACGTGCCAGTTTGTTTCCTGTCAGCAGAGCATTCATAGGTTCCCTCGTCGGCCGGACCTGTGACACTGAGGGACAGTGAGAAATTGCCCCGCCTCACCGCGTCTAGAGACACAGAGGCACGTTCCGTGAACGTGCTGCTATACGTGAATTCCCCGTTGCTGAGCTGGAGTACGGCGGCTCCGTCTTTTTCCCACCGGACAAAGAGCTTATCGTCAGGCGCCTTTCCGGTCACGTGGCCATAGCAGGGCAGGGTGACCGGGTCCCCCGCTGACACGGACTGAGAATTTGAGAAGGGGGGGTCTGTGTTTTTGTGTGTGCGTATGTGTGCGGAATTTTCGTGTGTGTTTGTGTGTGTATGTGCGAGTGATTTTTGTGTGTGTTTTTGTGTGCGTGTACGTGTGTGTGATTTGTGTGTGTGTGTGTGTGTGCGTGTGCGTATGTGTGTGTGTGATTGTGTGTATGTTTGTGTTAGAGAGAGAGAGAGAGAGAGAGAGAGAGAGAGAGAGAAGTTTAGCATTAGCATTGAAAAGAACATCGTTTTACTCACACCGGAATCAGAAAATCTCAATATCGTCATCACAGCCACGAAGGCAGGTCTTACCCAAAATGACGAGCGTCACATTGCTGAGCAGCTTCTCGCCACGCTGACCCTCGCTCCACACGCACTGGTACGAGTCCTCGTCGCCGAACTCGAGGGTGCCCAGGGTGAGGGCGAAGTCTCCGGCCCCAATCCCCTCCGTGGAGAACGTGACTCGCCCCTCGAAGCGAACGCCCACGCTGTGAACCCCGCGGGAGTAGCGAGCCACTTTCGTCCCGTCGGACGCCCGCCACAGGACGTCCAGCTGGGCCTCAGGGGTCCCCCTGAACGCCGACCCGTCGCAGGGCAAAGTGACAGAGGCCCCGAATGTTTGTTTAAAAGTGGAACGCGAGGGCACTACATGTGAAACTGACAGAACTGATAGAGAAAGAGAGAGAGAGAGGGAGGGAGGAGAGAGAGAGATTATTTATTATGATGGTGTCTTCCATAATCACATTACATTACAAGCATTTTGCAGACACTCATATCCAGAGTGACTTACACAGCATTTTTTACACAGCATTTACATTGCATCCATTTATACAGCTGGATATATACCGAAGCATTGCAGGTTAAGTACTTTGCTCAAGGTGTCTCAGTGTCTTACCTGGGAATCAAACCAGTGACCTTTGGGTTATAAGGCCAGCTCCTTACCCATTGTGCTACACTGCCGCCTAATGTAATCACCATCATACCTTCTGCCTCCATTAAAATTTCCACAGGCACAAAAATTACGAGTTTCATAATTGATCCAAGTGCCATGACCCAGGCCCAGCTATGCTGTACAAATTCCTTTGCATGGAAAATACTTCATGCAAATGAGATGGACACACCCAGAGGCGTCACTAGGGGGGTGCGGGGGGTGCGGACGACACCGGGTGACACCATCAGAGGGGGGTGACACCGAAATGACTGGCAATGTTTTTTTTGTGTAGTGTTGTGTGTTACGACGGATTGAAACAGCCAATGTCCCCGATGCAGTTTACAGCCGGTTGATTTAATTAGCGGTATTAATGTGAGGAGAAGCGCTTTGTCGTTTATGTAATAACACCGCATTATGTAATAATCTGCCGCATCTTGTAATAAACAGCCTTATGCGTTGTTATATAGCTTAAAAAATGAGCTTCACATTTTTTAAAGAACTCGAATAACTCAACTTAACTAAAAGCATCCATGAACGGTATGGTTTTGAGTCCTGATTCAAAAGTCTCGAGGATTGGGCTCCTTTTAAGATCGACAGGGAGTCTGTTTCAGAGATGCGCAGCATAGTGACTAAAGGCTGCTCCACCAAGTTTAGCCCTGGCACTGGGCACTCCCACTTGACCTGGGAGGCCTGGCAAGGAGTGTACTCCTTAAACATGTGTGTAATGTATTTGGTCCCACCCCATGTACTGATTCATAAACAACCAGCATTGCCTTATATTCAATTCTGTGGCTGTCGGGAAGCCAGTGTAGTGACTTAAGAATCGGGGTGATGTGGTCCGGCCTTTTGGTCCCTGTAAGAACTCCAAGCAGCTGCATTTTGAATAAGCTGAAGCTTTTTGATGGTCTTTTTGGGGGAGCCCTGTCAAAAGACCATTGCAGTAGTCAACCCTGCTAGAAATAAAAGCGTGAATGAGTTTTTATAGGTCGGCTTTTGACATGAAGTCCCTGAGTTTGGCTGTATTTGTAAGATAAATATGATAAAAAGCTGATCTTGTTACTGCTTTTATGTGGCTATTTAGGCTATGGCAATATGTAATAATTTGTTACAAAATGCAGGGAAATTTATTACATATTGCGTTCAAGCTGTGTATTACAAAATCTTGTTACTGCTTTATGTGGCTATTTAAACTAAAACAATATGTAATAATTTATTACAAAATGCAGGGAAATTTATTACATATTGCGTTCAAGCTGTGTATTACAAAATATGGCAGATTATCACAAAATGTGGGTGTTATTACATAATGAAATGAAAATTTTGTGTTGTTTTGTGGTGTTTTTACATAATGCGTTGTTACAAACCCTGGTCGGCAACATCCAACACCCCCCCCCCCCACCACCGTGGTCGACAACATCGGGTGACTGCACCGGGTGTCACCAGCCCTAGTGAGGCCACGGGACACACCTATACAAAACTGTGCAGTAGGCAGTAGGCGGAGTCAGGCCGAAACAGTGAGTGCAATTACCCGTTAACTTACCCAAGAGGAACAACGAAACCAGCATGACAGACTTTAGAGCCATGGGTAGAGTTACATACGGCACTGGGAATCAGTGCGCCTTGTCAGAACGGTGACACAGATTGTCCACTCATTTAAGCATGGTGCACTGTAGAGAATCCTGTAGTTTCCTTACCTGTACAATAATAAATAAAAAAAACAGAATTATTTATGACCAGAATTACTGTTATTACAATGGACATAAAAACCTGCATACTCACAGAATAGGCCCCTGTGTGTTTATTTATTTATTTTGTCATTTGTTAGTGTGTTCATTAGTTTGACAAAAATTTTAAAAAAATTTTTTTTAAAAAAATACCTCACTGGCAGGGAAACAAGAACTATTGAAGCTATTTTTTCTTTCAAAAAAAAAAAAAAAAAAAAAAAAAAAAACAAGTAATATACATTACCTGGTACTAGTAAAGTCCACTGTTCTGGTTTTTAACTAGTTTAACTTTTTTGTTTAACTGCTTTAACAGAGTAGGCATAAATTCATAAATTCCGTCTTACTGGACTACTTTAGAGTGAAGCGTTCTCTGAACTGATATCACACAGCGGCTGTGTTGTATATCTCCCTGGACGTTAAAACATGCGAGCAAACGTGAAATGGAAAAAGTTCACAATGCAGTGGTAAGATATTTACCGTTTGTTCAAGTGTACCATGAGTTCATTATTACATACACACACTTTTTGTTATTGCATTGTAGCCTATAGTAACACCTACGTAGATATGGATACATAATGGGAGAGAGATTTTTAAAAATGAAGAGAAACAAGCGTGCAGTATATATTGATCATCTCCTTTTTCGTAGTTAGTCTATCGGTCAGTGTATGATGTGCTATATGCTAATATGTAAAAAATAAATAAATAAAAAAAATAAAGAAATAAAAACAGCCTTCAACACTTTCTGCACTCGCCTTTCCTATGGTCCCGCAGTTAGAGGAGTATTTCGCCGGGACCACGTCACATAGGCTGTCCGAGCCCCTGACCTTGCAACGAACAGTGTCAGCCACGAGTTTATGACGCTTTGCCCAAACCCCCATAGTTTGTCGCTCGAAAAATTTGGTTTGTAAGACTGCCTAGATCAGCTCGGTTCAGTATTTATGACGTGAGGCCTTTTTGGTGTGCATTGTGTGTGTTCTGATGAAAAAAAAAAAAGCTCTGACGACACTTACGTTGCGATTTTAGGTCATTTTAGGACGCAGATACGCTTTTAGATAAAATTACCGTCTTCAATCCACTCACCTATAATCGTGTGAAATGTTAATCAATAGGGCATATTTGCTACTTACAGATGCGTTTTTCTTTCCCGGATTAGATTAGTTGCATTTACCACTTTCATTTTTACTTTCGTTTAGCCCACTTGAGCAAGCGCAGCGCAGTACCAGGACACGCGGCCTGTGACGCCCAGTTGTGCGCTTTCCAATCCTTCCAAACGTTTACTGTTTACGTTTCCGACATTTTAAATACATGAAACAGCTGGATCCCATATAATAACATTTAATGGGGAATGTAGAGTTTAAAAAAAAAAATGTTTACGTTTTGAAATATAAATGTGTCAATGAACCAAAAATGCGGGAATACACAGAAATACACCCCCCCCCCCCCCCCCCCCCCCCCCCCACCCACCCAAGACTCGAGAAACGCTGTAAATAACAGGCGCGCACACAGACACACACACACACACACACACACACACACAGTGTGAGGCACTACATTCAGGCGAATCGCACTGTATATACAGTACACACACACACATATATATATATATATATATATATATATACATATATACACTTATCAGCCACAACATTAAAACCATCTTGATTTTTCTTATTTTCTGTTTGTAATCAAACAATTCACACGTGGTCAAAGCGCAGACTCAGAGCTTTTATTAAAGGGTATTCTTATACATTTTGTTTTCACCATGTAGTAATTACAGCTCTTTTTATACGTAGTCCCCCATTTCAGTGTTTTAGACAAATTAACATAATGTCAAATAAAAGAGTCGTGTTTTGTATTTGGTTGCATACCCTTTGCATACCATGACTTCCTGTGAATGTCTGTGACCTATCAACATCATCAGAGTCTGGATATCTTACTGTCAGGTTGTCCTACAAGCGACACAAAAACGCTTTGCATTTGACTGGATCTTTATGGGAATTGGGGGGTGGGACAAGATTCAGCTGTAAATTATGCTGATACAGTATGGAACACATTTCTTGGGTAAATGGCTTTAAGTCATCAAGGGTCCAAGGTATTTTATTTCCGAAATAAAACAAGAGCCACAGACCCTGTAAACACAAGACAAACCGATATCATAAAATCTCCACCACATTTCACAGTAGGTATGAAGTCTTTTTTTGACATAAATGTCCTTCATCTCATGCCAAAGAGCTCGGTTTTGGCCTCAGTTGATACCAACCAGTTCCCTTAAAGTGCAGCAGCGAACTTCCCAGTGAACAATTTTGTGGTGAAAAATTTGGTGTCTAGTTCAGGTGAAATCCCGGCTACATTTGGTCCAAAAATGATAGTTTTCCAGTCCGCTTGGACATTGACAGGCTATACCAAGCTAAAATATACGGTATATGGGGGGATAACCTGCAGTTAATTATGTTAAAACGTCTCATTCTAGATTTCCACCCATCCAGATGTCTACATTTTGGCTTTTGCTCACTGGGTTTTGCTCATATACAGTACACAAATACATACACACACACACACACAAATCAGGACCACCACAATGATAACAGCTGCACTTAAAATCCAGGATGCTTAGCCAGCACAGCAGTAAAATATGGCCTGAAATGGATTCCCCAGTGGGAAGTGGAGGACTGCGATGTAGGCTGCCGAACCCTTCTTCATCTCATGTTCTGGATGAATAGGCATGCGCTTGCCTGGTAGCGACCAGAGGAACTCCCTATCTTATGTCCCGGAGTGCCTGTGTTCCAACAGCAAAAGGTTCCGGAATGTTCCACAATGGAGTGGAATGGAGTGCGTTGTCCTGCCAAATCCACTGACTGGGTCTTCTCACTCCATCAGAAGGGAGATCTGCTGCAAGCACGTTACTGTCCCGAGTGATCCTCAGCACCTCCCGTATGTGAGGCGTGCCTGTTCATCTGCACCGGCTTCCTGACTGAGGGTGCTCACTGACACATTTCCAATATTTTATTTTATTTTTTTATAATAACATGCACACATACAGCCCAATACTATACAACCTAGTACTACAATCGGAATAAAAATCTTGTGGAATAATAAGTTTTGGTCATTATTTGAATTTTTTATGATGACTCTGCACATACGGTTGATGACACAGTTCCTGGAGTGGATCACTGTGTAAGTTCCCACATCATCTAATGTCATATTCAGCAATGTAAGAGTATTACTCTCCCTTTTCATCCTGCTCTGGTACTTTGGTTCACATTTAAAATCACCCGTGTCCACAGAGCACAGTGGCTCTTCGGGGAATGCACCCTCCTTAGAGAAGATCACCTTCACTGGTTCTAGGGGTAAACTGAGTCTGAAAGGCATCCCAAGGTCAAGATTGACTGGCGTGAAGTTCCCAAAATCTGAGGACAGAAGACATAATAAAAAACGCAGACATTTTCACAGCCCAAATATTAATCCCAAAAGCAGTCCAGTAACATTAATTACACGTGTTTATCAATCATACTTACACAGTATCAAATTTCAAAATTTGTGGCTGGAAAAAAAATAAATAGCGATCATTAAAGGGTACATTACCTTTAAGATCAAGAATGATGGAAGTTGCATTTAGTTTCTGGTCAGTGGAGCACTGGTAGACTCCTATGTCACACAAACCCGTGACACTCAAGGACAAAGAGAAGTCGCCTTTTTGGATTCTTTTGGAAGACACGGATGCCCTTCCCTCGTACTTCGGGCCATAGGTGACCTCATCCAAACCATGCTTCAGGACCAGTTCATCTCCTCTTTTCCACTGAACAAAGGATTCCTTCGGTGCTTCTTTGTTAAAATGACCGTAGCAGGGCAATGTGACCGGGTCGCCAACAGGAACAGAGAGATTATTTGGAATGGGGGGCTCTGTGGGACAGAGGGAGGGAAAGGGAGAGAGAGTTGATGACATCAGACAGACATGACATGCTGAAGAAGAGCTCCTGATATAATATTAAACTTTTGGATTAAGAGAGAGATGAACATCTAGAGCAAGAGAAAAACCCTCATAAAGAAGACTGTTATATTTGTCTATATATTTTTTAGCTGGAAAACCTCAGTGTAGGTTTATTTTAAACAACTTTGACTTGCTAAGTAAAGCTAGCTAATGTTACTGGCTAGCTAACTAGTTAGCCCCAAACTACACAGGCTTTAATCTAATCTTCCTATGCCGTGAGCCCCAGCTTCCAACTAAAAGAAAAATACACTGAAAAGAGCAAAGCTATTTTTTCTATCAAACCAGGTAGGAAATATCACTGTAAGCTGTATAGCTACAAGAAATGTACTTTCTAATATTAGCTGCTAGCTAAAAAATAACTGTTTTTATTAGCTAGCTAAACACTCCAGCTTGTTTATTCGGTTGCCATAGCATTGTTTATTCGGTTGTTTATTTGGTTGCCCTAGCAATATGGCCACTGAGACAGCAGCAACAGCAGTAGCAGATACTTTGTTTCCCCGCCATTTTGAGTACCCAGAGGAAATAAAATCAGAGAATGGACGAATACAGTTCAGACATAGAGTCCAAAGAGAATACCCAGAGTCTTTATATGCTGATCGCTCTAATAACACTGGTGTTGTTACCAATTTGCTTTTTTATACTGAGTACGTCACTGCATGGCATACAGCCATATCAAAGCACTACAGCTTCATCTCCAAGAGAGGGATCTGCAACAGGAGACAAATTCAGATCTTTGAGGATGAAGACAAGGACCAATAGAGAAGGCTCCTGACTGTCAACTTTTACCAAAATGGTACAGTCATGGTGCAAGGTAACAAAGCTGCCCTTGGCTCCTTTGGACAAGACTTCCCCACTCTGGAGAAAGTGGCAGCATCTAAAAAGAATACAGGAAGCATTCCGAGTTCTCCTATCACCACAGGCACAGCGACAGCAGACAGCCAGGTCCACAGCACTGCTCAAATCTCCCCAATGCCTGGCCATGATAACCAGCACCCAGACCACCACACTGTCAGTCTCCTGAGAGACAGACTGGCTCTACTAGAAGTAGAGCTCACTGAGCTGAGAGAACAGCTGCTATCCACCAGCACTACACCACACCCTGACCTGCAGGATCAACTCAGCCAGTGTAAGCTGGAGTCTGCTACACAAGAACTGAGGGAACAGATCTCCAGTCTGCAGAAGGACAACCAGGCACTCACCACAGAGCTGAGGGAAACAAAGGACATCATGAGGAGAGAAATAGCGCAGGTGAGACACGAAATGACAAGGGAACTATCAGCCATCATGGTGAAGCTGCAACACAGAAAACAGACTGTAGAGACGTCTACCAGTACAGAACAGCCACAACCCCTCACCCCCAACAACCCTCCCACCACTGAGCCCCCACCAACCAAAGGATGCAGCAGAGAGAAGCTCTCAAGCCCCTCATGCCCCCTCCCCCCCCAGCGTCTCACACCGTCAGCCCACCACCCTGAAAAAAAAAACTGAGGTTGCTATCCTTATTGATTCAAATGGCAAGTTCATTCAAGAACAAAAACTCTTCCCCAACACGAAAGTGTCAAAGATCTGGTGCCCCACAATAGAGGATGCACTCCAAATCCTTTCCCACCCTGAGTTTGGCACACCAGGCCATCCACACCGGCACCAACAACCTGCGGGAAGAACAGGAAAAGGTTGGTAATCTGGTCACCAGAGTAGCAGAGAAAGCATCTGTTTCCTTCCCAGACTCACGCATCACCATCTCTACCCTGCTACCCCGCAGAAACTTTCACCCCAAGACCATCAATAGGGTAAACACAGACATCACCAGAGGGTGTGCCTTGCTCCCTAATGTGCATGTTGCACATCATCCATCCATAACTCCTGATCACCTGTACGACCACTCCCACTTAAAAAAGCAGGCAGTGGGCATGTTCACCAAAACACTGAAGGACGTGGCACTGGGCCGTCAAAGCCTCCATCTCACACCAGCCAGAGGACCCCCCAGAGACCCCTACTATGCCTCAGACCCCATCAGGAGCCAAAGACCTCCCAGAGACCCCTACTATGCCTCAGCCCCCATCAGGAGCCAAAGACCTCCCAAAGACCCCTACTATGCCTCAGCCCCCATCAGGAGCCAAAGACCTCCCAAAGACCCCTACTATGCCTCAGCCCCCATCAGGAGCCAAAGACCTCCCAGAGACCCCTACTATGCCTCAGCCCCCATCAGGAGCCAAAGACCTCCCAGAGACCCCTACTATGCCTCAGACCCCATCAGGAACCAAAGACCTCCTAGACCCCCCTACTACACCTCAGCCCCCATCAGGAGCCAAAGACCTCCCAGACATCCACCCAGACCCAGCGAACCCCACAGGCCCCCCACTCCACCAGAACATCACCACCTCCAGCAGCACAGACAGACAGGCCCTGGCCCAGGCTACTACCACCCACCAAACCAGACACGCTACCAGAACCAAGAGCCCCGCCCTCGGCCCCTGCCCAGCCCCAGCCGACAGCAACAGCATGCAGAACCACACCAGGCCCCACGCAGCTACGCAGAGGTCCTCCAAGGACGAGTGGACTCTGAAGGAATGTGTGAGATTAAACAGCTCCTCCAGTACATCTGCACTAAGCTGAACTAGTGTCATAATTTTTTTACTACTTTTGAAAAAAAAACTCAAACTCTTTTAAAAATCTAATTTTTTTTTACTACTTTTGAAAAAAAAAAGTTAAAATAATTATTTTATTGTTGAAAGAAAATTTTAGATATTGTTCAAACATGTCAGCTCTAATGATGTTATCATTAGCCACACATACTCACACACACACACACACACACACACACGCATGCACACACACATGTACATCACACACACACACACACACACACACACACACGCATGCACACGCATGCACACACACACGTACACACCACACACACACACACGAAAACACACACATTTACGAAATACAGTAAACACATTTTATACAGTTCAATGTTCGTACCTCTCTTGACAATCCCGTAGTTACTGTTTTATCTGTTTTACCCATGCCATCTCTCCTTTGTAATGAAATCCCTTTCAGTATGCATGTGGAATATCCAGGGCTTAAAATCTTCAACCATTGGGCTGAAGAGTTTAGCCCCGGAACTCAAAACAAACCTTAAAGATGTCAACGTCATCATTCTACAGGAGACATGGTGTAAAGCTGACACTGTCACCCACTGTCCGAACAGTTATAGAGAAATAATAGTACCATCTCAGAAACACAGCAACACTAATAGAGGTAGAGGATCAGGAGGATTAATCATTTGGTATAAATCTGATCTACATAATCAAATTGACCCCCAAAAATGCTGATATACGCTATCTTTAGTGTGAGACCCTAAAACTCTACAAACGTACACTCAGACTCAAAAAACAACAATACAACAAACAGCAACTGACACTAATTGAGGAGGCAATCAACACAAAAAACTTTTGGCAACACTGGAAACACCTAAACAAACCCCAACACCAGGAATTGGCTATACAAAACAGTGATATATGGACAACTCATTTTAAAACACTATACCACACTGTTCAAATTGATCAAATTGAAAACAGAGCAATCTCAAATTCATGAGAAGTTGACTAAACTGGAGTTAGCTGTAAAAGACAATCAGAATCCATTAGACTCCCCAATTATTGAGCAGGAACTCCTTAAGAAACTGCAGGCCCTCAAATCTAAAAAAAGCTTGTAGACCCGATGGCATCTTGAATGAGATACTAGTAAACATGAACAAGACATTCCAGTTGGCTATATTAAAACTATTCAATTTGGTTCTGAGTGTAGGTTATTTTCCTGACATCTGGAATCATGGACTTATAACGCCAATCTATAAAAGCGGAGACAAATTTGACCCTAATAATTACCAGGCATCTGTGTAAACAGTAATCTGGGGAAGGTTTTCTGTAGTATTATGAATGCCAGACTTCTGAACTTCCTTATCAAGCACAATGTCTTTAGCAAAAGCCAAATTGGATGTATACCAAAACACTGCACAACCGATCATATTTACACCCTACATACCCTAATTGATAAACATATAAACCAAAATAAAACCAAAATTTATGCCTGTTTTATTGATTTCCAAAAAGCATTTGATTCTATTTGGCATACAGGACTGTTCTACAAAGTTATTGAGACTGGTGTAGGGGGTAAAACATGATATTATTAAATCAATGTATTCTGGCAATATGTAAAAATTGCCAAAAAAAAAGAACATAATTATTTATCCAAGGGCGAGGTGTTTGTCAGGGCTGTAACCTCAGCCCCGCACTCTTCAATATCTACATTAATGAACTGGCTACTATACTAGAAAAGTCCTCTGTCCCCGGTGTAAGTCTCCACAATCAGGAAGTGAAATGCCTGCTCTTTGCAGATGACCTGGTTCTGCTGTCCCCCACAGCAGGATGGCCTACAGCAGAGCCTGGATCTGCTAGAGCATTACTGTCAGACCTGGGCCCTGACAGTAAACCCCAAAAAGACCAAAATAATGATATTCCAAAAAAGATCCAGATCTCAGGACGCTCTACCAAAGTTCTCAATTGGTACAAAACAGGTAGAGTACTGCACACACACCTGTCTAGGATTAAAACTAAGTTCAACTGGACATTTTAATGAAGCAGTTCATGAGCTGAGAGGGAAAGCACGCCGGGCTTTCTTTGCCATAAAAAAAATATACAAACAGAAATACCAATTCAAATTTGGTTAAAATTAATTGAGTGTGTTATTGAACCAATTGCACTCTATGGCAGTGAGGTGTGGGGTCCACTTACAAAACAAGACTTTACTCAATGGGATAAACACCCCATCGAGACCCTGCATGCAGAGTTCTGTAAGATTCTCCTACATGTCCAGAGGAAAACTACAAAAAATGCATGCAGGGCAGAATTAGGCCAATACCCACTAATACTAAAAATACAAAAAAGAGCAATTAACTTTTGGACACATTTAAAACTAAGTGACCCCCTCTCGTATCATTACCAAGCCCTGCAGTGCCAAGAGATGAGGAGTAATAGGAGCCCCCTTACCCAGCTGGTCCTGAGGCTGAGTCCACAAACCTGATCTATTAACACACCTCAGGAACAGAACACATCACCAATCAGACTCAATCAAATTACAACACAATTAAAACTACATCACCTATTGGCAAACACAAAAAAAGCACAGAGCAAAATGCAGTGCTATCTGGCTCTAAATCGACAGTACACCACAGAAGATTATTTGAGCATGGTGACTGATCAACAGACTAAAAAGAACCTTGACAAAGTACAGACTGAGTGAGCACAGCCTTGCTATTGAAAAGGGGAGACACAGGAAAACCTGGCTCCCTGCAGATCAAAGGCTGTGCTGTCATTGCACCCTCAGTGAGCCTGAAACAGAGCTACACTTCCTCACCAAATGTGAAAAATATAAACATCTTAGAGTAGCACATTTAAAAAAAAATTTTAATTAATAACAAAAGGTTTTATTAACCTATTAGATGAAGAGAAGCTACCAGTCCTACTAGGGGAGGACCCAAAGAGCTGTGAGTTAGCAGCAGTCTATGTTGCTGCCTGCCATAAACTGAGGGACAGTGAGTGACAGTCACCTGACACACATTGTTGCTGTTATATTTGATGACAGTTTATTTGTTTTTTGTTTTGATATTAACAATCAGTTTTTTATTTGTTTATTATTTATTTATTATTATTATTATTATTATTATTATTATTATTATTATTATTATTATTATTATTATTATTATTTGATGACTATCTATTTTCAACTTCCATCCACTTTATTTTCCACTATTTACTGTAGTATGTTTTCTAATTAATTTTTAGCTTTTCAATGTTTAAACGCTTACTTTAGCAATATGTACAGTGTTATGTCATGCCATTAAAGCCATTTGAATTTGAATTTGAATAAGAGAGAATAAGAGAGAGAGAAGAACAGAGAGAGAGAGACAGAGAGAAAGAAAAAGGGTGAGAGAGACAGGTGTGGGTGTGTAGAGGGGAGGACAAAAAAATAGAGGGAGATGGAGAAAAATACAGAACAGAAACATTAGTCAACTCCCTCCACATCAACGGTGCACTCAATGAGATTAAACGTGGGGAGGATTTAGCTTATTTTAGCTAAAGCTGTTCCAACAGTTTACTCATTTTTTTGTTTCGTTTTATTCGCTTGTATTCTCTACACAGACTATTTCAGTCAAAACTTTAAAACGAAAACTATAGTTGACTTACCCAAAACGTAGAGTCTCACATCGTTAAGACCAGTTTCATTGGGACCCTTGTTCCACACACACTCATACAAGTCCTCATCGTGGAACGTAACGGAGCTGATGTTGATAGAGAAGTCACCCTGCCGAATCCTCTCTGTGGGGAACGTGACTCTTCCCTGAAAGCCAACGCCCACGCTATGAACCCCGCGGGAGTAGCGAGCCACTTTCTCCCCATCGTCCGTCTGCCACAGGACGTCCAGCTGGGCCTCAGGGGTCCCTCTGTATGCCGACCCATCACAGGGTAAAGTGACAGAGGCCCCAAACTCCCCTTTGACAACGGAAAGCGAGGACACTGCATGTGAAACTGACAGAACGGCTGAGAGAGAGAGAGAGAGAGAGAGAGAGAGAGAGAGAGAGAGAGAGAGAGAGAGAGAGAGAGAGAGAGAGAGAGAGAGAGAGAGATGACATAGAATTCATTAGGAAATCAGAACTCCCATTGTGTAAAAGTGTGGAAAAAATTTACAGTATATATGTGTGTGTGTGTGTGTGTGTGTGTGTGTGTGTGTGTGTGTGTGTGTGGTGTGTGGTCAGTATTAATATAAGGAAAATCCTGAAGACAGGCAATCAATCGCAGATTGGGTGACTAATTTCAATGTTGGGTAAGAGCTGGCAGTTTCATGGCCTGTCAGGCCCAACACCCTGTTGACTTTACAGTGGTGTCTCCATTTAATTTGCATCCTGTGTGTGTGTGTGTGTGTGTGTGTGTGTGTGTAAAGTGATGAATAAAGTTATATAGCTTAATATTTATATATGCATAGCAACAACAGAAAAGCTTTTAAACACTGTTTAAAATTATGTCATTATTTCAAATCAATGAATATATTCATTTGTTAATACATGTGGAATATTTTAGAATATAGAGGATAGAAACCCATTCAACATTTTATATTTTCACCCAACACAGAGGTACGCCATAAAAACAGTCCCTATAATTTTAATTAATTTACAATTCCACGAATGACATGTATCAACAATAACGCACCTTTTGGGTGAAAAACAGTTCAGCAATCTAAATCGGAGGATTTATCACGACCAACTTACCTAGCAGCAAGGCCATGCTAAATGAAATAGCATCCATGCCCACAACACACAGCAGGCATCTGAAAATATCAAACAGGTTTAGCTTTAGACGGAATACAGAAACCGGCAACCGTACTAAATTACCGTTTTTTTTATACCGTGCAGGCTACTGTAGCGTAACGAACATTTCAATTATGTTACGTTTCATTACGTTTCAACTACGAGTTTTATTCTCGTTTTATGGCGTTTTTTTCAGTTACACATATTCAAGCTGAGTTCGCCTGCGGGTATTCACCAGCCAATCCCTCTGCATTGTTTTCCACAAAGTTACGAATTAGGCTAAACATAAATTATTTGGTTAACTTTCCGTTCAGTTCGCACTTTTATATCTAGTCCACATAGGCCTATATAAAATACCGTTTCTTGGTAACTCAGGAGTCAGGACGCCTTCGCGTACGATTTGGAGAGGTAAAATCTGAACATAAGTTTTCAATGTATATCCCATTATTGTTACATAATAAATTTAGACAGCAATTATTCACGTGTATTACACAGGCCTACTTGCAATCTTGCTAGACCACTCTGCGCTGATATAAAAAGATAGGACGTACAGTACTTACGCGGCGATTTGGTTAATTTTGGATTCAGATGTCCCTTCACATTTTACGAGAACTAAAATCACGCTCTTCAATCCACTCAGCTGTAACTGTCCAAAACTTAAATAAATAGGCTATGTTAGCTATTAACGGCGATGTGTTTTTCTTTCCCGAATTAGTGTTGTCGACTTGCACTTAACACTTTAATTTTACTTTCGATTAGCCCTACAAGCAGCGATACGGGGAAACGCTGTGCTACCGTGAAGCACAAGCCTGGCACATAGCTCAGGAGGCAAGACCGATTGTCTGACAGTCGGAAGGTTGCCAGTTCAAACCCCGCCCCGGGCGTGTTGAAGTGTCCTTGAGCAAGACACCTAACCCCTAACTGCTCTGGCGAATGAGAGGCATCAATTATAAAGCGCTTTGGGGGAAAAAAAAGCACTATATAAACGCAGTCCATTTACCATTTGATTGCGCACGGACTTCGATGCCACGGTAGTCAACCTTGCAGCCGCTTTCCTGTCCTTAAACTTTCTCGTCTACTTTTCCGGCATTTTAAATACATATAGCAACTGGAGCCCATAACATTTTAACCACAACCGTAGCGTTAAAACTATGTTTCGAAATGTAAACTTGGCCATGACACAAAAATAAATAAATAAATAAATCCAGGAACACACGGAAGAGACATTCCAGCCCTGCTGAAAATTCCACCTAAGACCAGCTGGGATTCTACACTGGTTTTAACTGTGTTTGCGACACTTCCAGCCGGCCATACCTGGTCTGTGCCCGGCTGGAACATCTGGCCGACCGGCTAAAAGTGTCGAAAACACAGCTTAAACCAGCTTGACCGGTTTGGGATGGTTCAAGCATGGGGACAAAGTCTCCAACTGCCTCTGAGTGTGAGTTAGAGGAATCTGGAGAAAGTAAATGGCCTATGGCTGAATAAAAGCCATAACTTTGGTTTGAATATTGGGTTGGGATGGGGGGTGGGGGGGACCACTACAACAAGTGCCCCAGAATAGGGCATATAAAATAACACAGATAAGGAGCTCTGTTATCCTCAAAAAATGCTCCGAGAAAGTTATTTTAAAAATAAGTGATTTTATTTCCTATAACCAAGAGCCAAAGATCCAGCAGACACAAAACAAACCCATATCATAAAATCTCCATCACATTTCACTGTAGGCACGATGTCATTCTCCACATAAATGTTCTTCATCTGAGGCCAAAGAGTGTGGTTTTGGTCTGAGTTGACCACAGCAGTTCACACAAAGTGCACCAGAAGAACTTCACGGTGAACATTTTTGTGGTGAAAATTTGGTGAAAAATTTGGCGTCTAGTTCAGCAGAAAATCCGGCTACATTTGGTCCAAAAATGACAGTTATCTTGTCTACTTGGTTAGGCCATATCAAGGTAAAATCTTTGGCATATTGGGGTTAACCTGTAGCTAATTTAGGTCAAAACCTCTCAACGTAGATTTCCACCCTCTTGATGTCTACAATTTGGCTTTTGCTCACTGGGTTTTGCTCATATACAGCACACAAATACACACACACACACACATCAGGGGCACCACAACGATTACAGCTGCAGCTCAAATCCAGGACGTTTAGCCAGCGCAGCAGTAAAGTAAGACCTGAAATGTCTGTTACAAGAGCTGAACCTTTCCTCTCAAGCTTCCACTCAACACATGCCTCCTGCAACAAAGCGCTAATGTTCTTTCTGTGTCTCATTAAATACTCTCATCTGTAAAACATGACTTTTCATTGACCAATCAGTAGAAACATAATACAGTAATTGCCATAAAAGACATTTGTCTTTGTCACTGATGTGCTGTATAATGGTTACCGTGTTCCACCGTAGCTATCTTCTGTCTGAAATCGCCGTTTTCAACAATGCTGTACAAGCCCATGTCCATGCACATAAAATAGCCTAGCGCTTTGATTATTGTCAATCCATCCATCCATCCATTTTCTAACCCACTTATTCCTGTTCACGGTCAAAGGTGGTGGTGGTGGTGGTGGTGTGGGGTGCTGGAGCCCATCCCAACATTCACTGGGTGAGAAGCAGGAATACACCCTGGACAGGTCGCTAATCCATTGCAGGGCACATACACCATTCACTCACACACACATAGGTACGAGCATTTTAGAGTGTCCAATTAACCTAGCCAGCATGTCTTCGGAGGAAACCAGAGTATCTGGAGGAAACCCACGCAGACACGGGAGAACATGCAAACTCCACACAGAAAGGCCCAGATCGGGATTCAAACACAGGACCTTCTGGTTATTGTAGAATTATAGAATTGTGGGTGAGTATTTGAAGTAGTTGCGACCGCTGGCGACTCCTTTGCTAAAGTTAACAGTTTTTTTACTCCGTTTCCACTCCATGTCACCATTCGTAATGTTTTTTTTTTTTTTTAGATTTCCAGCTCCGTTTATCTCAAAATTTGAATCGTACTGGGGTTCTTGAATTGACACAGCCATATCTTAGAATCTTGGATTGTTGAGTTAATCATTACACAACTACTGAATCCTCTTCTGTATCGTTTTCTGACAGTGGTATACATGTTGAATGGGGATCTTCCTTCGTTCCTGACAAAATTTTGATGGAGCCTGAAGACTGAGATTGGCATTGTACATCAGCACTTCTGCAGTCAGTTAACAATTTCCTGGCTGATTCTAAGGTATTCGTTTCGTATTGCGAGGGGTCTACGCTCCTCTGCTGGGGACTCAAGAAAGAGGGTTTCCAATGACAGATTTTTTCCTTCACATTTTGAATTCTTTTGTTTTTTTTTGTTTTTCATTAGTCCACAATATACTACACATCCAACTGCAATTGTAATCACCATCAGTAACAGGAGGCATAAATACATTAGATTATTATTATTTGAACTTGTTATGTAGACTCTGTATGCATAGATGATGACACAGTTCCTGGCGTGAATCACTAAGTAAGTTCCCACATCATCTGATGTAATATTCAGCATTGTAAGAGTACTACTCTTCCTCTCCATCCTGCTCTGGTACTTTGGATCACATTTAAAATCACCCGTGTCCACAGAACACAGTGGCTCTTTGGGGAGTGCATCCTCCTTAGAGAACATCACCATCACTGGTTCTCTGGGTAAACTGAAATTGAAATGCATCCCAAGGGTGAGATTTACTTGTTTGTAGTGCAGATAATCTGTGGATAGAAAACATATCAATAAAGACACAGACCATTTCACAGCCTAAATATTAATCCCAAAAGCAGTCCCAAAATTTAATTACTCGTGTTTGTCAATCATACTTACACAGTATCAAATTCAAAAAACCTTGCATCAAAAGTAGTTAAATAGCAAGCTTTAAAGCAGGGAGTCCCTAATCTTATCCAGAAAGGGCTAGTGTGGGTACAGGCTTTGGATCCAACCTAGCAGTTACACACCTGATTCTACTAATCAACCACTGCCACATCAACCAGGTATGGTACTGCTTGGTTGCAAAGCCTGCACCCCACAGCTTTAGAGGATACCTTACCCTTAAGTTCAAGAACGACGGAAGCTACATTTTGGTTCTGGTCAGTGGAGCACTGGTAGACTCCTGAGTCACGCAAACCCGTGACACTCAAGGACAAAGAGAAGTTGCCATGGATCCAGTCAGAAGACACGGATGCCCTTCCCTCGTACTTCGGGCCATAGGTGACCTCGTCCAAGCCGTGCTTCAGGACCAGTTCATCTTCTCTTTTCCACTGGACAAAGGATTCCTCAGGCGCCTCTTTGTTAATATGACCGTAGCAGGGCAATGTGACCGGGTCGCCAACAGGAACAGAGAGATGATTTGGAATGGGGGGCCCTGTGAGAGAGAGAGGGAAAAGGGGGGGGGAGAGAGAGAGAGAGAGAAAGTGAGAAAGAGAGAGAGAGGGTGGAACAGAGAGAGTGACAGAGAAAGAAAAAGTGAGAGAGACAGGTGGGGGTGTGTAGAGGGGAGGACAAAAATACAGAGGGAGAGGGAGAAAAATACAGAACAGAAACATTAGTCTGCTCCCTCCACATCAACGGTGAACTCAATGAGATTAAACGTAGGGAGTATTTCGCTGATTTTAGTTAAAGCTGTTCCAACAGCTAACTTCATTTACTCATTTTTTTGTTTTGTTTGCTTGTGTTCTCTACAGACTCTTTCAGTCAAACCTTGAAAGCAAAAACTATAGCCGACTTACTCAAAACGTAGAGTCTCACATCGTTAAGACCAGTTTCACTGGGATCCTTCCACACGCACTCGTACAAGTCCTCATCACGGAACGTAACGGAGCTGATGTTGATAGAGAAGTCACCCTGCCGAATCCTCTCTGTGGAGAACGTGACTCTTCCCTGAAAGCCAACGCCCACGCTATGATCCCCACGGGAGTAGCGAGCCACTTTCTTCCCTTCCGACGTCCGCCACAGGACGTCCAGCTGGGCCTCAGGGGTCCCTCTGTATGCCGACCCATCACAGGGTAAAGTGACAGAGGCCCCAAACTCCCCTTTGACAACGGAAGGTGAGGACACTGGAGGTGAAACTGATGGAATTACTGAGAGAGAGAGAGAGAGAGAGAGAGAGAGAGAGAGAGAGAGAGAGAGAGAGAGAGAGAGAGAAATCCATTCAACATATATTTTTATATGTTCCCCCAACACAGAATTGCGTCATAGATATAGCGCCAATTATTTTGATTGATTGACAATTCCACGATTAACATATATTAACAATAACGCACCGTTTTGCGAGAGAACAGTTTAGCAACCTACTGGAGGTCTAATGAAGGCCTACTTACCCAACAGCAACAGCAAGGCAATGCATAATGAAACGCCACCGATACCACCATGCACTGCAAACATCTGAAAATATCAAACAGGTTCAGCTTTAGCTAGATGATACACGGGGATTGGCACCACATTATCGTTTTTACTGTGTACTGTAGCCTAAATAACATTTCAATTACTGTCACTGAAAAAAGAGTGATTCTGAGTTACACACATTCTCTACACTAGAGTGCGCCTGCGCATATTCACCTGCTAATGCCTCTGCATTGGTTTCAAAAAAAAAAAAAAAAAAAAAAAAAAAGACTAATTAGACAAAGTATAAATAATTTCGTTTCAACTTTCCGTTCAATTTAAACTTTGTTAATACTCGGTCCATTACATTATGGTTACAGTTGTCTACTTTAGTTTAGGCATATAAAAATATAGATCTGAATATAGATCCGTTCGCTAGAGAACGCACTAATTTCGACCGTGACAGCCTCGATTCATGAAACCTTTCTCTACTGCTGTTAAGAGAAACGCTGCCCTGTCCTCTAGAAGCTTCTGTTGCGGGTTTAATACTGCCTATTACAGTACATTTAGCTAATATGCCTTCAATACAACTAGCTAAAAAAGGCACAGCATTCCCCTACTTCAACCTATTACGACGTAGTGAATTGAATGCGTGTTAATGCAAATATTTGACCTGTTAAGATTCAAGTGATTTCCTTAGATTTATTTTACTTCAATAAATTGTTTACATATTCCGCGTAGCCTATTTTTTCGACATAATATAGGCTAGTCACTTCCGCGTAGTCAATTCAGACTAATTTCACTTTTGGCTAAACTATCCCAATACGCCGGTTAGCTGACGAAAATGATTCATTCATTCATTCAATGAAAAAATAAACAAACAAACCTCTCTCCAGTGACCTCAACGACCAAAATGTGCTCCGATGACATAAATGTCTAAACGCCGCTTAAGCGTTCGCGTCAGGCGACAACCGGAGCAACCGGTTGAAAAGTTTTCTAGCCGACTAGAACGTAACCAGCATCCGGATAAAACATGAGCTATATTGGTGTTAACCTTGTTCGTTTAAAACGTCTCTCAATGTAGATTTCCACTCGTGTAGATTCCAGCTTTTGTTCACGTAGACTAAGCGTGTCCTCCGTCTTTGGATAAACCTAATGCACACGCTGTATACAGTAAGTGGGCAAACATGCTAAAACATGTTCAGCGACAGGAAACTGTAGAAAGATAAAATCTGTTGCGGTTCATTTATTTTAATGCTGAGCTAGCACAACCCATTTAGCACATCAAGAAATGGGAGTTGCATTTGCATACAAGCTGACGTCGAACTGTTGCAAAAAATGATTCAATAACAAACAAAATTACGACAAAATTAAATATAGCTAATTGGTGGTATATTGCGGTGTGTTGCTGGTGTGATTTAAGAACCTGTGACTTGAAAGAACTGAGGAAATATTGGGTAGCATTGCTTTGGAATACATGTTATTTAATTTCGGTGAGGCAAGATAGCCTATATTGTTTGTAGTACCGTAACTTGGCGTCATTTTGATATCAATACTTTTGAGTAACTTGGCATTTTTGTACGTTGAAAACGTGTTTTTTTTTATGAGATATCATTTCTTTTTGCAAAGCGTTTTATTATGAGAGTGAGAAATGCGAAGTGACCCTGTAAGAAACGGTTGTGGATTATGGCTATCCTTGTGTGAATTTGTACAGTCTGATGAGCGTGTACCGTTTAGCAGTTTCGGTGTGCTATATATGTAAAATAGTGGCTGTGACAAAGGGTGCGGTGGCGTAAATGTAAACGCATCAGAACCGCAGGTGAAATATGGCTAGTGTATGTACTCACGGATCCATCCATCCAACAAGCCTTGATTGAGAAAAGAATCAGCAAGCCCGTAGAATTAGAGCTGCCTAGGTTGCAACTTGTATACCCTGCTGTCCTGCTCCGTTGTCTGTTATTTCGTGGAGATGCACTTTTAGTGTTTGTAAGGTTTATAAGGCATTTTGATAGGCTTATCTGCAGGTGGGAATCCTGTTCGCTGTTTTGTTAAGCTAGAACCGGAAAACTTGATAGTGGAGAATAGGAGCAGACGCATATGTCCCAGTAGGCTTTGCATATGAGAAAATAACTACAGTGTGAGAGAAATTAGGATGAAATGACGAAATTGCGTAGTTGAAGCAATATGTTTTTAGCAGAATGGGAATTTAGGTGAAGGTTGACATGATCACAGACTATAGTGCGGAGTAAATAAAGTGACCATGAGCGAGCTTAGTTTCCTTATGGAATGGTATATATAGTCTGTACAAAGCATTAACTGTTAAAGCGGCGGGTTAGGTAACGTGTGAAATCTATTGCACTAATGTGCTTTTCTCATATTCAGTTCTAATAGTTATACTTATGAGTGATTAATGGTTTTAAATGTAATGTTTTAATGGGGAGTTGCAGAACGTACATACGTAGTAATTGTTTGTATGTGGCTAGATAGAGAACAGGGCGAGGTAACATGAATGTAGAAACGTGGCGTTTGCTGATAAGAAGGTTTTGTACGGTAGCCAAGTGAAGAAATATAGTTAGTAGAAATGGCACAGTGGTGAACTGGTGTAACTTTTTAATAAAATGAATACATTTGCCGTCATGAAATGCACATGAGTGGCCGTGAGTGAGTTTTGGTAAAGCAAATATAAAAGCGTAAGAAAACGTTAGTGTAAAAGAGGAAATTATCTGCCTGAAGGCGAGGCGGGATTCTATCCTTCAACCGGAGGTTTACTAGTCTGTGACTTTGTTAGTGCAGCACCATGACATAGCTATGCAATGCGCGAAATATCATTAGCAAACCTGTCCGTGGTTTTAAAGAAGAACACAGGCCAGTAAGCACAGAAGAGCTCCCGTTGAATCCATATGGCTTTGCAATATTGCAGCCGGTTAATAACTGAACGTGCAGACGGTACGTGATAATGCAGTGTATACGTTCGGTGAAAGGCTGGTAGATATGGTGCAAAAGCAATAATTGAGAAGTAGTAGACAATTATTAATGAGGGTAAAAGCAGATTAAAGCATTAGCTGTTAAAGCGGCGGGTTAGGTAACGTGTGAAATCTATTGCACTAATGTGCTTTTCTCATATTCAGTTCTAGTAGTTATACTTATGAGTGATTAATGGTTTTAAATGTAATGTTTTAATGGGGAGTTGCAGAACGTACATACGTAGTAATTGTTTGTATGTGGCTAGATAGAGAACAGGGCGAGGTAACATGAATGTAGAAACGTGGCGTTTGCTGATAAGAAGGTTTTGTACGGTAGCCAAGTGAAGAAATATAGTTAGTAGAAATGGCACAGTGGTGAACTGGTGTACCTTTTTAATAAAAGGAATACATTTGCCGTCATGAAATGCATATGAGTGGCCGTGAGTGAGTTTTGGTAAAGCAAATATAAAAGCGTAAGAAAACGTTACTGTAAAAGAGGAAATTATCTGCCTGAGGGCGAGGCGGGATTCTATCCTTCAACCGGAGGTTTACTAGTCTGTGACTTTGTTAGTGCAGCACCATGACATAGCTATGCAATGCGCGAAATATCATTAGCAAACCTGTCCGTGGTTTTAAAGAAGAACGCAGGCCAGTAAGCACAGAAGAACTCCCGTTGAATCCATATGGCTTTGCAATATTGCAGCCGGTTAATAACTGAACGTGCAGACGGTACGTGATAATGCAGTGTATACGTTCGGTGAAAGGCTGGTAGATATGGTGCAAAAGCAATAATTGAGAAGTAGTAGACAATTATTAATGAGGGTAAAAGCAGGTTAAAGAAACATGTCTTTAGCTGGGCTTGAACGTACGACCCCATGTTCCCAAAACTGTAACCTTACCCACTAGGCCACATGCAGATTAGCTGTTTAAACTGGAAATGTTTCAGAATAAAAAGGCATGGGTATTTTGCGTGTGTATGCGAGTTTTTGATTGGGTCGTGAGGGTGAGGATTTGGCTGGTGTCGGTAAAATGTCCAATGGGGAGACATGTTGTTAGTGGGATAGGCGGCAGTAAAAATAAGAATAAGAAGAAGAAGAATGAGAAGAAGAAGAAGGAGAAAACGCAAATTCCCCTTAGTTTGGAGCTTTATTGTGTGGGCATGTGAAGTTGTTTATGAAATCTGTCTGTTGAAATGGGGTCAGAATGTACAGAATGTAATGTTTTTAAGGGCTGAGTGTGTGTGGCTGTTGTGGTTATTTCTGTGGGGAACCCCGAAAAGTGCCAAACTCTCGGTGCTGTATAGGTATGGGGCATGCCCCCGCCAAGACGTAACTTGGCGGGATGGCATACCTGCCATCCCAATATACAGTATAGCAGCTTTTAGCTATTATGGTCCTAGCCTTTGGAATAGCCTGCCGGAGGATCTACGGGTTTCTGAATCTGTGGACATTTTTAAAAGAAGTCTTAAGACACACATTTTTGCATTGCTTTTACCTAGGTTTTTGCATTGCTTTAATTTATTTATTATTATTATTATTATTATTATTATTTGTTCCTTTTCTCTCTTTTTAATTATAATTAAAATAATTATTTGTAATTATTTTAATTATTCTTTGCAATTATTTTCTGTGAAATGCATTGAGTTGCAATTACTGTATGAAATGTGCTATACAAAAAAGTTTGATTGATTGATATACGAGTCATTATATATACACTCCCCTCAGATAACAGTCATGTATTTATCTTGACTTTTATTTTTTCCAAGATTCGTTATATGTAGGCTACAGAACATAGTAAATTAAATCATACAATTTCATACAAACTACACAGATACAGTATACACCATACCTTTAAGCAAGTGGTTCCCATCTTTTTTATTTTTTTATAGTCAGTCTGCCCCATTGGTAATAGGAATTGTATCCACACCTTTTTCTTCCTCTCACCACACCCCCCTGTTGTCTCTGTGATGCCCCCACCCCCACCCCCACCCTGCACCCCCACCCTTACCCCAGGTGACACACTCCCGACTTTGGGAAGCACTGCTTTAAGCAATAACTTGAGCTCACACTGGTGCGAGAACCTGTGAATATGGAGCAGCCATTTTGTCTTTTCCCAGCGGGTCTGTCAGTTGGTCTGTCAGTTGGGCTGTCAATTTGTCTGTCAATTGGTCTGTCAGTTGGCCTGTGAGTTTATCTGTCAGTTGGCCTGTCAATTGGGCTGTCAGTTGGCCTGTGAGTTGGTCTATCAGTTGGCCTGTCAATTGGGATGTCAGTTGGCCTGTGAGTTTATCTGTCAGTTGGCCTGTCAATTGGGCTGTCAGTTGGCCTGTCAGTTGGCCACCGTATGCCTGCGTTTGGGGGGTCTGGGCGCTCTTTCGGGGTTCGACGCTCCTCTGCTCCTCAGATGAACGGTGAAAACGGCGCAGATCATCCCAAGCTGTCCAAGCCCCAGCGCAGCGGCGTAACAGATGTGAAACGAGGGAAAGTTGAAGAGGAAAATCACACCTACAGCCACAAGAGTGGCAGGGCAAGAGAGTGGGCAAGGGCAAGAGAGCGGGGAGGGCAAGAGAGTGGGTGAGGTAACACGTTTTTAATCTTTACCAACATCACAACATTCACATCTCCGACTGTGCCATTTTCAGACCGCGTGTTCTGTAATAACCCCTTAGCAACACAAGTGGGTTTCTTTCTTTTTTTAAACCGCACGGTGTTGTAGTGATGTGATTTCGTTCTTTTGCTCTTAAAAATGTTCCTACAAAAAAACCAATATGGGATTTATGACACTTGTGTGGACCTTGTCTTTGTGCATATCCCAGGTGTACGAGCTGATGAATTCTGGCTTTTTGTAAATTTTATGTGCAATCCTGTTCATATGATTTGCAGAAGGAAACAGATATGAACAAATACAGATAAGAAAAAAAACTTTTTTTTTTTCTTATCAGGAATTTCAGCTTTATTAAGACCACCCCCACCCCAACCCCCCCTCCACCCCACACATAAATAAAGGAAGAAATCTCAAAAATGTATATGACAAATGGAGAGTTATTGTAATTACATATTACGGAATTATTACCTTGTTCCTCTTCCTGTGATTCAGCTTCACGTCCAGAGTCTGTAAAACGAGAAGATGTTTAAGCTGTTAATAACTGCACGTGTGAAATGTCCACGTGTTAGTAATTTTCACATTTCAATCATCTGTTTTTTTTTTTTTTACCCCTTCAAGTGAGGTATACAGCCTTCATGAGTAAAAATAAAAAGCAGAACTATCGAAGTGTGATAAAACCACTTTCTTTTCTTTGTCCTGTTCATCGAATGCCAACTTTTGTGATGGACAGTAACAATAGAGGCTGAACAATTAAAATGCTACATCCATCCATCCATTATCCATTCATCCATCCATTATCCATTCATCCATCCACCCATTATCTAACCCGCTAATTCCTGGTCAGGGTCGCGGGGGGTGCTGGAGTGTGCACTGGGCGAGAGGCAGGAATACACCCTGGACAGGCTGCCAACCTATCACAGGGCACACAGGCTGCCAATCTTCACTCACACACTCATACCTATGGGCAATTTAGAGTCTCCAATTAGCCTTCCTTCATGTCTGTGGACTGTGGGGGGACATTGGAGTACTTGGAGGAAGCCCACGCGAACATGGTAAGAACATGCAAACTCCACACAGAAAGGCCTCAGACCTTCTTGCTGTGAGGCAACAGTGCTACCCACTACACTGTCGTGCCACCAAGAAATGCTACATAAACATGTAAATCTACTGGACAAGGGTGTAAAGCACCATAATGACAGGTAGCTAGTAGGGTAGCTAGCCCCTTGGGGCCCAGTGCACAGAATTGGCCAGGACCATCAAAATGGCAACGCAAAGATCCAGCAACATGTTCTGACGTGTACAGAAAAAAAAATAATAATAATAAAAAAATTTTAATCAAAAATTGCCCAGTGCAATGGGACATGGGGTTAAATCTCTGCAGATGTCCGTGCAACCTGCGCCGAGTTAACGTGATTTCCGCAAGCTCTGAATATATTTTGGGTGTCGCTATACTTCATCATGTTCTGCAGATTAGCCATCCCAGAAGCCCTTGCATGGCAGCTCATGCCTATAAAACTATACACTTCATATAATACAGCTAGTGAATTTATCATGATCTGCAAGGTGAAATTTTAATTTAGACAAAATTAAAACGAAGTTAATCAAAACATTAATGATAACATCAACAGCTCGTAATGACCTATATATTCTTAATGCACCACGGCCAGAATCATAATAGTAATTCACCTTGGCGAGTTGTTAGGATGATTATCCCATGACTCGGCGATGAGAAACGAAACACTGGAGTAGCGAAACACAATTAAAGAGCTCCCGTGGAGCCTTGGGGCCAGGTGCTGCTGTTGTACCTGTAGCCCTGTGCCCCTGGGAAAGAGTGTTGTTCTGTTTACTTAATGTTGCAATCGCGCTCATGCAGCAGGCATCACCTGTGGCTAACACTACGCTTTTCTCTGACTGAAAGCGTGCAGCCTCTCGATCACAAACTGCAAAAAGCGTAAGCGTTCTCACCGTGATGTTCCTTATGGAGAACTCGATGCAGTCTGGTACCTTTCCCAAACTGCGGCATTCCAAGTATCCTCCCGACACAGTAGTACAACGCCAGGTCGGCGGCCGTGACGTTCGTAATCCGCAGTTGGTTAGTTTTGTCTTGTGCGTTTGGAACGGCAGTGAATCTCGCGCTGAGCGGTTTTTTGCTGAAGACTTCTCCGTCGTGAAGGTTCGGACCAGAAATCAAAACTACGGTCGGGATCTGATCTATGTTCTGCCGCATCCAGATCGTCTCCGCGTGGTATGAAATGTTACATCCCAGAAGAACGGTGTCTCCAAGACGGACTTTTATCCATTCTGCTGATTCTGAAGCCTGCAGCACAAGGAATAAACCTAGAGGAAAAAAAGCCGATATTAATATTCATAAGAGCAACAACAACAACAATAATCAATAGGGCAATACTTCTATTACTAGGCTACTACTATGTAATGCTAAATATTATAAATAGCCTACGTCCTGTACTTTAACCTGTATAAACGAGAAATGTAGGCTAAATAAATAAATAGATTATAGATTTTATTTATATTCAGTATTGCGGAATTTTGGATTGAATTTCACACTTGCCTAACTGACAATAGGCCTATATATTTATTGTATTTCTGCCAGTAGCTTGCAGGTGAACTTCTTTTAAAATGCAAACTTGTTAGTAGAAGTAGCAACAATATTATCGACAAGTATTATCCACAACTCCTGTAAAGGCATCTTGGTTCTCAAAAATGCAAATACATCTCAAAACTAGCCATACTTTGTAGTATGTGTATCTATACACATCTATGTCTACGTTTCCAAGTTCACAGATAAAACAGACAGTGACTTACCTACTACTGCAAAGAGTCTAATTTTAATGGGATGCATTTTCACCATAAAGTAACGGGACCTCCACAGCAAAATATATACTGTTGTATTCGGTGAAATGTTGTCAAAATGAAGCTCCACTGCACTGGCCCACCAGTGTAAGTCACATTGCTCTCTCTGAGGGGTAGACCTCAAAAGCCAAACCCACTTCTGTGTAAAACGAAAGAGAGCAAGACATGCAGTTTTAAAAGGTTGTGGCCGGTCTTACCAACTTGGACAGCTGCTGCTATGGTAAATGGAGTCACAACAAAGAGAATAAAGCCTAATTAAATGCAAAGTAAATTCAAAACAGCTTATAAATTTGAAACAATCTTAAAAGGATAGAGTTCACGTTCTCAGGTTTAAAAAAAAAAATTCAGTTTTTGTGTCTGTACACACCTAGCTCACACACACACACACACATGCTAACACAAGAGCACACACACACACACACAGTAAACAATCTGGCCTTTCCTCTAACATCGCAGCTCTTATTTTACACCTTCCTTTGTGCCAGTAAATTAATGTGTGTGTGTGTGTGTTAAGCTTAGTATTTTTATTTTTATTAAAGCCTCATGTCCTGTGCTATTCACTCGCTATCTGCACGTTTATTTCGCTTCCACTTCCTCTGGTGTAGATGGCGTTCTGCCGCACACCTGCCACAGAACTTCCTCCTGCGCCCACCCAGCACTAGGCAACGAGCCCACATTTAAAAAACAGCATCGCTGCGCAGAACACGGTTAACCGAGTCTGCGCTTTCTCGCGATCCTCTTTACATAATAAAACCGCTGTGTTCTCGAAAGGACAGCACTGATATCCCGCACAAAAGACGTGCAAATAATGGCAACCATGTTACACAAGCCGAGCCACTGTACGTGGATGTGGCCATCATGACCCTTCCTGTGCTGTGTTCCCTTTTCTGTGACCCTCCCTGTTTTATACCCTCCTGTCTGAAAGAGAAACACACAAAAGGAGGGCAGACTTTCTCCTCTGCTTTTTATTTCTAAGGTGCAAGGAGGTGCAAATAATAACGAAGTGATTTCCGTGCTAAGACTGCAGATGGTTTTTGGCCGAACTCACAAACCACAGACTGCTATTCTCACAGGCCTTGGTTCCTCAGAGCTGTGGCCACATAGCTACAGTGAAATCAAAATGAAGTAAACAAAACTTAAGCGCCTTCCTCAAAAAACTACACGAAGGACTGAGCATTTCATGGTAACCGTGGACACCCACCAGGCCCGATTCCCCTCGTCACTTGGTTTTGCGAGGAACACAGAGCACATTTACTCATAAACACAAAGCATAATCACATTAACAATAAATACATGGGGAAAATGACCACCGCCATTTTGTTGAACGGATTTCGCAATTCACAAAATGGTATTCAAGACAGAGCTGGATGTATTGCTCTCAAAAAAAGGAAGACATCGACAGGGTCTAAGAACGTTGGTGACCGCTGGCAGCAGGAAATGAAAGGCCTCCTCCTCATTCTGCCCTGCCTACTTGACAAGGGGAACAAGCAGTTCTCAGGCAACAACAGACTTCTATTGAAGATGATCCAGAAATATGTCCCCAGAAGTTTTTTTAGATAAAGTTTTGTGATTCAAACTGCCTCTGTGATAAAGACTGTTTCGAATAAACAGCCAACCCCATACCATCCTGACAAGTACAATTTGCTTCTTTAAAGCAATTTCAATCAAGCTTTGAAAAACTTTTTCGGAGTATTTATTCAGCTATCTGCAAAAGACAAAAATGAATTGCAATTTAAACTTTCTTATACAGTTTTGAATGTACTACAAAAATCTACACAAAGAGCTTCACATAATTTTTCCACACATGAAATGAAAAATCTAATTACATTTATATTTACAATGCCATCAAAGTTGCTCAAAAATATATCTGAAATGCAAATTAGGTTCTTTTGAATGTAGATTAAATTAAATAATTTTTTAAATCATCAATGCCCAAACGTACATCTAAGCACACTAGTGAGGAACCATGACACACAAGTGCTGACTTGTGTGACAGTGATGTAGTCTCTGAGTAAAATGCTTTATGTGAAAACACTTTAACCCGTCAGACATCAGTACAACTCCTGCAGATAACTAACGATCCTAAAAGAAAGACATATTTTCACTAATATCAAGACAAAGCTCGGTTGCAAGGTTTATCTGGTGACGCACTTCCTGGAAAGTTAACAGGGACACCACATATAAATACAGAGTTCACATTTCTTATTTAACCCATACGCAAGGCTGCTGTTAGTGGGGCGAAAGGTGGTGACAATTCTTGGGGCCCACAGCTAAAATTTTAAAATTTGTTTTATTAAAAAAAAGAGCAATATTCTTTCAGGGGGTCCAGAATTCCTAGCTATCCCCCTGCCCACGCCTGCTCCGGTTGGTGGGGGTGTTTTTGGGGAGGGGCCCACGGGGAGCTCTAGGTCTTGTCCCGCTGGGGGCTCTCGGGCCACAGGCCCTTCAGGTAGTACACCCAGGAGATGCCCTGACCGTGGCCCTCACTGCGGGGGCTGGAGATGGTCAGCCTGCCGCTGCAGGGCCCCCGGGGGCCCAACGGGGACCCCACGCTGGGGCCCTCAAAGGACACCAGGACGCTGTGGGTTTTTTTGGGCCGGATGACGTCGGCGCCCCTGACCACGAAGGCGGGGTTGTCCACCTGGAAGGAGAAGGCGGTGGGCTGGGGGAAGACGTTCTTGAAGGGGATGGAGACGCTGGAGCCGGCCCGGACGGAGAAGGGGCCCTGCGGTTTCGGGGGGTGGCAGGAGCCCTGCAGGGGGATCTGGTACTCGCCCCCGGCGCTGGAGGAGAGGGTGAGGAGGGCGCGGCTCTCGCCCAGCTGGCAGGGTTCGAAGCACACCTCCACGCTGACCTCCGTCCCGCCCTGGAGCCCAGCTGGAGCGGTGACTGTCCTCTCCGTGGTGAAGTCTGGGCTGTCCGTCTGGCACACAGACACACCCCTTACATTAAAGGCACACTATGCAGGATTTATACCTCAAAAATATTATTAAATAACCATGCCCAGTCATATATACAATGCACTGGCAATCTCTGTCTTTTGCAGAATTCATGCTTCCTTCAGATGTAATTCAGTTTTGACATGGGAGTTGTGTTTGAGCAGCAGTGACTGTACCTGGCGGTGTGTGAGCAGCAGTGACCGTACCTGGCGGGTGTGTGAGCAGCAGTGACCGTACCTGGCGGGTGTGTGAGCAGCAGTGACCGTACCTGGCGGGTGTGTGAGCAGCAGTGACCGTACCTGGCGGGTGTGTGAGCAGCAGTGACCGTACCTGGCGGGTGTGTGAGCAGCAGTGACCGTACCTGGCGGGTGTGTGAGCAGCAGTGACCGTACCTGGCGGGTGTGTGAGCAGCAGTGACCGTACCTGGCAGGTGTGTGTGAGCAGCAGTGACCGTACCTGGCAGGTGTGTGAGCAGCAGTGACCGTACCTGGCGGATGTGTGAGCAGCAGTGACCGTACCTTGCAGGTGTGTGAGCAGCAGCAGCCTGGCGGGTGACCGTACCTGGCGGGTGTGTGAGCAGCAGTGACCGTACCTGGCGGGTGTGTGAGCAGCAGTGACCGTACCTGGCGGGTGTGTGAGCAGCAGTGACCGTACCTGGCGGGTGTGTGAGCAGCAGTGACCGTACCTGGCGGGTGTGTGAGCAGCAGTGACCGTACCTGGCGGATGTGTGAGCAGCAGTGACCGTACCTGGCGGGTGTGTGAGCAGCAGTGACCGTACCTGGCGGGTGTGTGAGCAGCAGTGACCGTACCTGGCAGGAGTGTGAGCAGCAGTGATCGTACCTGGCAGGTGTGTGAGCAGCAGTGACCGTACCTGGCGGGTGTGTGAGCAGCAGTGACCGTACCTGGCGGGTGTGTGAGCAGCAGTGACCGTACCTGGCGGGTGTGTGAGCAGCAGTGACCGTACCTGGCGGGTGTGTGAGCAGCAGTGACCGTACCTGGCAGGTGTGTGAGCAGCAGTGACCGTACCTGGCGGGTGTGTGAGCAGCAGTGACCGTACCTGGCAGGTGTGTGAGCAGCAGTGACCGTACCTGGCGGGTGTGTGAGCAGCAGTGACCGTACCTGGCGGGTGTGTGAGCAGCAGTGACCGTACCTGGCGGGTGTGTGAGCAGCAGTGACCGTACCTGGCAGGTGTGTGAGCAGCAGTGACCGTACCTGGCAGGTGTGTGTGAGCAGCAGTGACCGTACCTGGCGGGTGTGTGAGCAGCAGTGACCGTACCTGGCGGGTGTGTGAGCAGCAGTGACCGTACCTGGCGGGTGTGTGAGCAGCAGTGACCGTACCTGGCGGGTGTGTGAGCAGCAGTGACCGTACCTGGCGGGTGTGTGAGCAGCAGTGACCGTACCTGGCGGGTGTGTGAGCAGCAGTGACCGTACCTGGCGGGTGTGTGAGCAGCAGTGACCGTACCTGGCGGGTGTGTGAGCAGCAGTGACCGTACCTGGCGGGTGTGTGAGCAGCAGTGACTGTACCTTGCAGGTGTGTGAGCAGCAGTGACCGTACCTGGCGGGTTTGTGAGCAGCAGTGACCGTACCTGGCGGGTGTGTGAGCAGCAGTGACCGTACCTGGCGGGTGTGTGAGCAGCAGTGACCGTACCTGGCGGGTGTGTGAGCAGCAGTGACCGTGACCGTACCTGGCGGGTGTGTGAGCAGCAGTGACCGTACCTGGCGGGTGTGTGAGCAGCAGTGACCGTACCTGGCGGGTGTGTGAGCAGCAGTGACTGTACCTTGCAGGTGTGTGAGCAGCAGTGACCGTACCTGGCGGGTTTGTGAGCAGCAGTGACCGTACCTGGCGGGTGTGTGAGCAGCAGTGACCGTACCTGGCGGGTGTGTGAGCAGCAGTGACCGTACCTGGCGGGTGTGTGAGCAGCAGTGACCGTACCTGGCGGGTGTGTGAGCAGCAGTGACCGTACCTGGCGGGTGTGTGAGCAGCAGGTGACCGTACCTTGCAGGTGTACTCGGTCTTGGCGCGGGCGTGGTTGGTGAACTTGGCGCTGAGGGCGTGGGCGCCGCCCAGGGGGGCACGGAAGAGGAGGGGCCTCTCCGGGGGCGCGGGCGCGGCCCGCAGCAGCAGGTCGTAGTGGAAGTGGCCCAGCTCTGCGCAGTGCAGGGTCAGCCGGGCAGTGGACTCGCCCTCCCGCAGCGGCTGGTACTCAAACATCAGGGTGCCCTGAGGAGAGCGGGAAACTCACACTTTCACCCAGCAGTCCAGCCAAATGCTCAAGGCACTGGCCAGGACCGTTTACTAATTTTACCAGCATGTAGAAAGGGTCACTTCATTGAGGGTTCCTGACCAAGGACAGGAGACAGACAGGCAGACGGACGAATAGACAGACAGGCAGATGGACAGATAGGCAGAGACAGATGGACAGACAGGCAGACAGACAGACTCATAGTCAGACAAACAGGCAGAGACAGATGGACAGATTTACAGACAGGCAGAGACAGACGGACAGATGGACAGTCAGACACAGACAGGCAGACGGACAGACAGACTGACAGGCAGAGAAAGACAGACACACAGACAGGCAGAGACACAGATAATCAGAGAGAGATAGACAGATACACAGACAGACTCACCGCAGACAGACAGGCAGACTCACTGCAGACAGACAGACAGACAGGCAGACTCACAGCAGACACACAGACAGACAGGCAGACTCACCGCAGACAGACAGACAGACAGGCAGACTCACTGCAGACAGACAGACAGACAGACAGACAGACAGGCAGACTCACCGCAGACACACAGACAGACAGGCAGACTCACCGCAGACAGACAGACAGACAGGCAGACTCACTGCAGACAGACAGACAGACAGACAGGCAGACTCACCGCAGACAGACACACACACACACACAGACAGGCAGACTCACCGCAGACAGACAGACAGACAGGCAGGCAGACAGACAGGCAGACTCACCGCAGACAGGCAGACAGACAGGCAGACTCACCGCAGACAGACAGGCAGGCAGGCAGACTCACCGCAGACAGACAGACAGACAGACAGACAGGCAGACTCACCGCAGACAGACAGACAGACAGACAGACAGACAGACAGGCAGACAGGCAGACAGACAGACAGACAGGCAGACAGGCAGACAGACAGACAGGCAGACTCACCGCAGACAGACAGACAGACAGACAGACAGACAGACAGGCAGACTCACCGCAGACAGACACACAGACAGACAGGCAGACACACAGGCAGAAAGACAGGCAGACTCACCGCAGACAGACACACAGACAGACAGGCAGACAGGCAGACAGACAGACAGGCAGACTCACCGCAGACAGACACACAGACAGACAGGCAGACAGACAGACAGACAGGCAGACAGGCAGACAGACAGACAGGCAGACTCACCGCAGACAGACACACAGACAGACAGACAGACAGACAGGCAGACTCACCGCAGACAGACAGACAGACAGACAGACAGACAGGCAGACTCACCGCAGACAGACACACAGACAGACAGGCAGACAGACAGACAGGCAGACTCACCGCAGACAGACACAGACAGACAGACAGACAGGCAGACAGACAGACAGGCAGACTCACCGCAGACAGACAGACAGACAGACAGGCAGACTCACCACAGACAGACACACAGACAGACAGGCAGACAGACAGACAGGCAGACAGACAGGCAGGCAGACTCACTGCAGACAGACAGACAGACAGGCAGACTCACCGCAGACAGACACACAGACAGACAGACAGACAGACAGGCAGGCAGACTCACTGCAGACAGACAGACAGACAGGCAGACAGACAGGCAGGCAGACAGACAGACAGGCAGACAGGCAGACAGACTCACCGCAGACAGTGGCGGTACGGGCAGCTGCGGGGGCAGGCTGATGTCGGCGCAGCGGCACTCGGTGGTGAAGCAGACGGCGGTGGGCAGCGGGTTCTCCACCGTCAGCGAGGCGGCGGCCGCCTGCCGGACCGCCGCGGCCATCTCCACCGCCCGCGCCACGCCCGCCGCCGTCGCCCTGAAGGTCACGTGGTAGAACAGGTACTCCTGCGTCGCCTCGTTCCGGAACGTCACCTGGGGGGGAACAGGAGACGCGCGCGGGGAGGAAACGGGGTTAAACCAAAAAGAGAAGAAAAAAACCCACATCCTGCTGAAAGAGCCCTCGTCTCACCACATAAATGAGCAGCAGCCAGGCTTTCCTTCCAGCCGCAGCTGAGAAACCTGAGCTGCAGAAAGCAGTGACTCTCTCTTAACCAATTAAGGTGCAGGATCACAAACACGCGACTAGAATGTTCTCAACTGAACATTCTACTGCTGGTGTCACAATCACTACGGGCAACTGAGAGCAATGGACTTGGCAACATCGTTGGGCCCGGTCTGGGCTCGGCTGTACCTGTGCGTGTGCAGGGGACACACCCACCTTGGCGCTGAACAGGCCCTCTTTGTAGGAGAAGAAGGACAGCTTGTAGTCCCTCTTGCTGAGGGCCGGGACGTCCAGGTAGTCCAGCCCCTTCAGCGTGACCGTGGGGTCCGCCCGCTCCGGCTTGAGCATGTCCACCACCACCCGAAACCTGGAGGGAGGGAGGGAGAGAGAGAGAGAGGGAGGGGGGAGGCAGGGAGGGAGAGAGAGAGGGGGAGAGGCAGGGAGGCAGGGAGGGAGAGAGAGAGAGAGGGGGGGGGGGGGAGGGGGAGAGAGAGAGAGAGGGGGGGGGGGGGGGGGAGGGGAGGCAGGGAGGGAGGGGGGGAGAGGAGGAGGGAGAGGCAGGGAGGGAGGGGGGGAGGGAGAGAGAGGGGGAGGGGGGAGAGGGAGAGAGGGAGGGAGGGGAGAGAAGGGAGAGGCAGGGAGAGAGAGAGGGGAGAGGAGAGGAGAGGAGGGAGGGAGAGAGAGGGAGGGGGAGAAGGAGAAGGGGAGAGAGTGGAAGGGAGGGAGGGACAGAGGGAAGGAGCAAATGAGGGAGAGAGAGGTGAAAAGAGGAAAAGAGGTGAGGAGTCATAATTAGCAGTGGCTAGTTTGTTAGCAGTGAGGAGTCAGTAGTTAGCAGTGTCTAGTTTGTTAGCAGTGAGGAGTCAGTAGTTAGCAGTGTCTAGTTTGTTAGCAGTGAGGAGCTGGTGGTTAGCAGTAGCTGGTTTGTTAGCAGTGAGTTCATGGTTAGCAGTAGCTGGTTTGTTAGCAGTGAGCAGTTGGTAGTTAGCGGTAGCTAGTTCGTTAGCAGTGAGGAGCTGGTGGTTAGCAGTAGCTGGTTTGTTAGCAGTGAGCAGTTGGTTGTTAGCAGTAGCTGGTTCGTTAGCAGTGAGGAGCTGGTGGTTAGCAGTGGCTGGTTTGTTAGCAGTGAGGAGCTGGTGGTTAGCAGTGGCTGGTTTGTTAGCAGTGAGGAGCTGGTGGTTAGCAGTAGCTGGTTTGTTAGCAGTGAGGAGCTGGTGGTTAGCAGTGGCTGGTTTGTTAGCAGTGAGGAGCTGGTGGTTAGCAGTAGCTGGTTTGTTAGCAGTGAGGAGTCAGTGGTTAGCAGTGGCTGGTTTGTTAGCAGTGAGCTGGTTTGTTAGCAGTGAGGAGTCAGTGGTTAGCAGTGGCTGGTTTGTTAGCAGTGAGGAGCTGGTGGTAAGTAGTGGCTGGTTTGTTAGCAGTGAGGAGCTGGTGGTTAGCAGTGGCTGGTTTGTTAGCAGTGAGGAGTCAGTGGTTAGCAGTGGCTGGTTTGTTAGCAGTGAGGAGCTGGTGGTTAGCAGTGGCTGGTTTGTTAGCAGTAAGGAGCTGGTGGTTAGCAGTGGCTGGTTTGTTAGCAGTGAGGAGCTGGTGGTTAGCAGTAGCTAGTTCGTTAGCAGTGAGGAGCTGGTGGTACGTAGTGGCTGGTCACGTATTAAGCAGTAGCAGTTGCGGTTTAAGGCTGTAGTGCTGTTACCTCTGGGGCTTGTTCAGCCAGTTTTGGACAGGCAGCAGCTCCGTGTAGGGGGTCTTGCAGGGCATTTCATGGCTGATGGTGCCTGCAGGTTTTGGGGGCTCGGCGGTACCCAGCAAAGTGTATAGCACGCCCGTCCCATCCGGGAATGCGAAGAACACAGAGCCCTGTATGGGGGGGGGGTAGGGGGGGGGGGGGGGCGTTCCAGAACGGTCTAAATCAGCAGGACTGCACAGGTGAAAACACTATGAATACTCCTCATAACCAGATTCAAATGAAACATCTGGGACGAGACAGGACAAGAATCTCAATGCTTTGGGCTTCTAGTCTTTCTGTTTTTAGTAATAAGTACGTCAAACATTCCCCACTTTCGTACTATTTGGTGTGTTTACCAATGTAGAGTGCCGGTCTGGTCCCAATTCAGAACGTGGTGAGCACAGATCGCTGTGCGGTGACCCACACCCACCCTCATTTCATTAGGGACTTCGGGTGCGGGTGTGGCGACGAGAAACCTGGAAATAAATCTGTGCTCTTTCACGCGTACGCGTGAACTCGACTTGCTCCCACTGTAGCCTGCCGGTCTACCATGCGAAACTAGCGTTCTTGTTTTGCCTCTGTAGCCGATCAGCGGCTGTTTCCGCGCTCACACGTAGCCGAACGCGCAGCCCGGCGATGTCGCCATTACCGCTGGGAGGGAGTGTAGCACAGTGGGTAAGGAACTGGGCTTGTAACCGAAAGGTCGCAGGTTCGATTCCCGGGTTGCCATTGTACCCTTGAGCAAGGTACTTAACCGGAATTGCTTCAGTATATATCCAGCTGTATAAATGGATACAATGTAAAATGCTATGTAAAAGTTGTGTAAGTCGCTCTGGATAAGAGCGTCTGCTAAATGCCTGTAATGTAATGTAATATAGATAGGCAATTACATACATCATCACCATGTACTGAAAAGTTCTATAGTGTGTATGTGTGTGTATGTGTAAGTCGCTCTGGATAAGAGCTTCTGCTAAACGCCTGTAATGTAATGTAATGTAATGTAATGAGGGTTGGGGGCAGGGGGGGGGCTGACCTGGTGCTTCTTGCCCTCGGTGGTCATGACCAGCGGCCGGTACGTGATCTCGTAGGCGTGGCTCTGCTGGTGGGGCTCCATGACGACGGCGGACGGGCCGCTCCAGTGCTCGCCCTCGATCGCCGGCGACAGGCTCCAGCGCTGCCCGCTGCGGTTGCACAGCGACAGGGCCTGCGTGTGCTGGGAGCGCACCGCGCACGCAAACGCCACCACCTGCAGGGGGCAGCAGAGAGACGGGGAGCGGGGGAGAGAGAGAGACAGAGGGGAGAGAGAGGGAGAGAGAGAGAGAGAGAGAGAGAGAGAGACAGGGGGGAGAGAGAGAGAGAGACAGAAAGAGAGAGAGAGAGACAGGGAAGGGAGACAGAGAGAGAGAGAGAGATTGTTATTATAATCGTAATTTACATACTGTATATCATATGGCATAAATATGGGAGTACGTGTGTATGTGTGTTTTATATTATGTATATTAGTATACAGGTTGTAGAGTTGATTTTGTGCCGTCTTTGTAGCACTTGCTTTGGCAAAACAGTGCATGTCATTTCAATAAAGCACCTTGAAATTGAAAAAAAAAAAAAGTGAATGTATTCCAAAGGGCTTTGTAACGGTCGTACCTCCTTGGTGATGGGAGAGGTGACACAGGACCCCACCAGAGTGAGTTTGAGGGGCGCCCCCCGCTCGAGGGTGCAGGGCAGGTTGTCACAGCGGATGTCCTGGCTAAGCTCCATGGGGGCAAAGGTCACGTCAAATGGCACTTCCATCCCAGGACAGATATATCCCTCTGCGGGGCTGATGGAGAAGTGTGGGGAGAACTTCTTCACATCCCACTTAAATCTGAGAGAGAGAGAGAGAGAGAGAGAGAGAGGAGGGGAGAGAGGGGGGGAGGAGAGGGGAGAAGAGGAGAGAGAGGGGCGGGGGGAGGGGGGAGGGGAGGGGAGAGAGGGAGCGGGAGGGAGAGAGACAGACAGAGAAGGAGACCATAGAGAGAAAGAGAGACTTCCATGAACTAATGATGACTTCATAACTCCCATAGTGGGGATAAATTTAACAGCAAAAAATAAAAACAGATGTGTGTGAGTAATAATCTGTGTTCTCAGATTTTGGTCAGAGAGTCCTTGCATGCTTGTGTGTGCGTCCACATGGGTGTGTGTGCGCGCGTGCGTGTGTGTGTATGTGTGTGTATGTGTGTGTGCGTGCGCGTATGTGTGTGTTTGTGTGTGTGTGTGCGCGTGTGTGTGTATGTGTGTGTGCGTGTGTGTGTGTGTGTCACGTGTGTGTGTGCGCGCATGCGTGTGAGTATGTGTGTGCGTGTGTGTGTGTGTGCGTGCGTGTACGTGTGAGCATGTGTATAGTTTGCTGCAGTACCGGGCTCCCACGTCCCCAGTGTTGGACATGACGATGCGTCTGGTTGCCTGGCAACGCTGTGCCACAGCTCCGAAGGGCACGTAGTCCTGGTCCAGGCTGATCTCCATGCCCTGGCAGCAGCCCTTCAGGACCAGCAGGGGGCGCACCGTCCCCAGGCACTCCAGCTGCAGCTCCTCCCGGAACGGGGGCATGCGCTGCCTGGGGCAGAACTGCACCTCCACCAAACAGCGCCCCCCGCTGCCCCGGAGGGTCACTTCGTCCGCCGGGCTCACCGACAGCACCTGGACGACACGGAGACCCCCACAATCACCGCTCAGGCAGTGATGTCAGCTACACGACACCAAAAATGGGAGGAGCTATCACATCGCTAATGTGAACCAATCATTTCTCAGATATCCTCCTGTTGTGAGTTTTTATTGGTTCAAACAAATCACAAACTAACAGGCCACTGCAGCCACACCCTTAAAAGGTTCCTGAAACCTCACTCTCCCATAACTCTTATCAGGCTCTCTGTTATGGCTTCAGCATTTTAAGCATCTGAATTTTTCATGAAGCTATACTGAGTAACGTCCCTGCTGGATCTGACGAAAACTGGTGACAAAACTACACCACAAAAAAATTGTCCAGGACTGGCTTTTTGTATTTGGGATACAGAGACCCCCTCTCTTTCCTGCAAAGGGGTCCATAGGGGTGGGGGGGGGGTCCTACCTTTGAGTCCAGCAGCGCCTCTAAGGAGGGGCTGGAGGTCAAGGTGAAGGTCAGAGGCATGGGGCTGCTGTTGACCAATGGGATCACTCTCTTGGTCTTCTGGCCGACCTGAATGACCCCGAGGTTCACCGTCTTGTGCCTGGGGTCCTCCACGGCGATCTGGCAGGACGGGGGGGGGGGGGGGGGGGGCAGGGACAGGACACGGTATTCTGGCATTCCATTCAGGACTGTGCTCAGGACACTAAGTACCTCAGTGATGCTAAATACAGTGTACGTTAGCGTACATTAGCTATATTTTCAGTCATAGTCATTTTTCTTCCCACTCGGAAGTTTTTTTTTTATTTTTTTTTTTTTTACCTCACTGGATGTTTTGGGGTTCATGGCTCAGTGTTGCCAATCTTTTTTTACATTACATACCTATTTTTGTGCAACACTGCTTTGTGGCAGTTTCGCATTTAAAACAAGATGGCACTCTAAACGGCTGTAATGTAGTGTAATAGCGCAGGGGGCATGCTGAGTCAGACCACAGGACACAAGCAGACAGGAAGCAGGGTGACAGCTCAGACAGGATGCGGTCTGATAACAAGGCGAGCCGAGTGAGGCGAGGCGAGGCTGAGTTCCCCGAAAGCGCGGCGATTCTCCGGAGGGGGAGCAGGGCGGGGCTCGAGCGGGAAGCGCAGAGGGGCTCGGGTGGGGGAGCAGGGCAGGGGGTCGGGGCGGGGAGCGGGGCAGTGCCTACTCTCCATGCTCCTCACCTGCATCTCCACTCCCTGGCCCAGGATCTCCACCGCTTGCCTGGCGCAGTCGTTGATCTGGAAGACGACCTTCTCCTGGTACCGCGCGGCCTCCCGCGGATAGAACGTGAAGGGCACCTCCACCGCTCCACCAGGGGGCAGCACCTCCGACTGGAAGCCCACCTCCAGGAAGGCGGTGTTGGAGAACAGGCAGTCCAGGCTGGGGGAGATAGAAGGCCCAGCACACTAAAGTCCTCAACCCTGGTCCTGGTGAGCTCCAGGGTCTGCTAGTTCTCATTGTTGCACCGCACTCAACTGACCAAGTAAAGCATTTGATTATGCAGACGACTCACCTCTCCTACAGGGTTCTTGGGTCTAAACTGGCTGACGATTTTAAGACGAAAACAGAAATTGTCTGACCCTGTGGCTCTACAGAACCTAGGTTGAGGACCCCTGGTTTAAATGTTTAAAAGCAGGCTAAGCTAACCGACACCATCTGCTAAAGCTAGCACATTTGGTGCGACATGGCTCAGGAGGTAAGACCGATTGTGTGGCAGTCGGAGGATTGCCGGTTCAAACCCCGCCCTGGGCGTGTCGAAGTGTCCTTGAGCAAGACACCTAACCCCTAACTGCTAAAGAGGCTCAATTGTAAAGCATTATATAAATGCAGTCCATTTACCATTTACATTTGTCCTGGCCATCTGTCTCAGGGTTTTAGACCTGTTGTTAGCCCAGGAATATCGCCATTTCCTGTTAGCGTTAGCATTAGCGTACCTCACTCCTCTCTCCCCCTTGTTGGCGATGACCAGAGTGTGGGAGGCGGGCACCATCCCAGCCTGGTAGATGAACTTCATCCCAAAGTTGTGTTTGAGGAAGGAGAAGTCCAGGCCGGGGGGCACAGCTGCTCCCGACAAGGAGCAGGAGAACACAGGACCGTTCTTTATCTACAGAGAGAGAGAGAGAGAGAGGGAAGGGGGAGGGAGGGAGGGAGGGAGAGGTAAGATCAAGTGAGACAGGGCAAATGAGAGAACACACAGGTATACTCAGGAGAGACAGGGCTAGTGACAGTGGGTACAGGTATACTCAGGAGAGACAGGGCCAGTGACAGTGGGTACACAGGCACACTCAGGTGAGACAGGGCCAGTGACAGCACACACAGGTACACTCAGGGGAGTGCACTCACCCTGATTGAGAGGCCAGTGTTTTTCAGCACACATTTCTGCTGGGGGGAGAAGGTGACGGTGTAGCAGACTTCCTGTCCCACCGCCACGCTGTCCATCTCCCGCTCAACCAGCAGGTGGCGCTGCAGCTCCGACGGGCCCCAGAGCTCGTACTGAACGTCCAGGCTGTACTTCCCCGGGTTCGACACCAGGAAGTGACAAGATGATTTATCGCTCAGCTCCACCTGCACAAAAGAAGGGTGTCCAACAGGGCAAAGGAATAAAATATAGTCAAGGGGTAGCATGTGATTGACAGGTTCCCTGATAAAATAAACTGTGAGCTCAAAAAATTTCACTCGCTGGTCTCCATGTTTGAAAAAAGATAAACGTTCAAGCTTCACTAAACTATAACAGAGTACATTTTACACTGATATGACTCCGGTTTGATCCCATTTGGACACTGTTAGTGTTGAATTAACACAGCTTGCCTGTCTGTAGATAGGGCCTAGAGTGCCGCTCACCTGTTTGAAGTCCACCTGGTGGGTGGCGCCGGGGCGGAGCTCGGTGACGCCCCCTGCGGGACCCTCGCAGCGCACGCAGGCGCTCATGCTGTAGCCCTCGGCCTTCACGTTCAGCGACAGCGGCTGCACCTTCCCCGTCACGTCACACACCAGGTTAAAGGTCACCGAGCCCTCCCGGGCGGGGCCGAAGGAGACGGACACCGGGACCCTGAGGAAAGCGGCGGGTGATGTCGGGCTCAGGGTGCGCGCTTCCACTAGGTCCCACATCGACGTCACCCGCCCGTCCGCCAGAGCAGCCGTGTGTGAGCTTGTGCTGAGCCAGCCCTAGCAGCAATGCTAATCTCAGTCTGTCACATATGCTAATCTCAGTCTGTCATATACCAGCCCTAGCAGCAGTGCAGTGCAGTGCTCTGCATGGATGTGCACCTGTGTACATATCGAACCTGCTCCTACCTTATAAGCCCACAAGGTCACTTCGATCTCAAGACGCAGGCTACTTGGTAGTCCCAAGAATTTCCAAGAACCTAAAAGGTGGTAGGGCTTTCTCCTACAGAGCCCCACTACTGTGGAACCAGCTTCCAAAATTTATAAAGGAGTCAGACACAGTCTCAATATTTAAATCTAGATTAAAAACGCACCTCTATACTCAGGCTTACAATCAGTTGTAGTCTGGAGACAGGGTGCGAGAAGCCTGTAGTCATAGAGCTTTGTAGGTGGCAATCCCTTCCTTACTGTCACCTGTCAATCAGCTGTGACCCGACTTTACATGGGCTGGCTCTTGATAGGTGGGTATGGTTGTCTACCCCTCATGACTGCATGGGCTCTCCATCCCTGTCCTAGTAGATATGCAGCCATATTCTACTCCTGGCGGCGTCCCCCAATACACACCACTGCCTTTTTACTCTCACTGTCTGCTATATTGCATATTCCCTAACTGCCGTTTCAACCCTCTTCTTCCCCACGCTGCCTTGCCGGCGGGGCTCTTGCCCCAACCCTCGAGACTGCTTCGAGAGTCGTCTGGTCTCCCCCACCTCTGCGGTCCAGCCCCTCCTTCGTCATTGCCTCCACCCTGCACACATCTGCCGCCACCTGCTGTTCCCCATCACCGCCACCCGGCCCCACCCATCATCTGAGCCACATCACCTATCATATCTTGTGCATAAACTGGCTGACATGCTGGTCACCAGTCGGCACCCTGAGCCGACCAGAGGAGGATGGGTTTCCCCCCCTTGAGCCTGGTTCCTTCCGAGGTTTGTTCCGAGGTTTCTCCCCATCTGCACAGGGAGTTTTTCCTTGCCACTGTTGCCTTAGGCTTGCTCCTGTGGGGGTTTAGGCTAGGGTTGTCTGTAAAGCGTATTGTGACAACTGTTGTAAAATACGCTATACAAATAAAATTTGATTGATAATTTGATTGATTGATAATCTGCGTCTGATATAAGGTGTTTCGAGTCACGGCCACTAAATCACTTCCAGGACCTAACATTGGAAAGGAATCTGAGTTTATATCAGGTAGGAAAGCAGAATATGCTGCTGCTCTACTATTCTATGTCCAAGCCCCATGTACCACCATCACTGTGACAAACACAGGTGTACCTGCTGTACCTGTAATGTAATACCTGCTCTGTACCTGTCTCAGGTATGTCACTCACAGGTGTACCCATAGTTCCCTGCTCTGTACCTGTCTCAGGTGTGTCACCACAAGTGTACACATAATTCCCTGCTCTGTACCTGTCTCAGGTGTGTCACACACAAGTGTACACACAGTTCCCTGCTCTGTACCTGTCTCAGGTGTGTACCCATAATCCCCTGCTCTGTACCTGTCTCAGGTGTGTACCCATAATCCCCTGCTCTGTACCTGTCCCGGGGCGGCACGGTGCCCTTCAGCGGCTCCAGCAGCAGGCTGTCCCGGAAGGCCTCTGAGTGGCGGGAGTTCTCGCGGACGGAGAAGTGGAAGGGCACATCCTCTCTGTTCACCACGTACACCGTCTCACACACCTCACGACCTTCAGCACGGGGGGAGAGAGTCACACGCGCTCATGCACACACACACACACGCACGCACACACATATGCGCTCATGCACACACACACACACACACACGCACGCACGCACACACACACACACACACACACACACACACACACACACACACGCACATGCACACACACACATGCACATGCACACGCACACACACACACACACATGCACATGCACACGCACACACACTATGTATGGAATATTATCTATCTATCTATCTATCTATCTATCTGTCTGTCTGTCTATCTATGTATGGAATATTATCTATCTATCTATCTATCTATCTATCTATCTATCTATCTGTCTGTCTGTCTATCTGTATGGAATATTATCTATCTATCTATCTATCTATCTATCTATCTATCTGTCTGTCTGTCTATCTATGTATGAAATATTATCTATCTATCTATCTATCTATCTATCTATCTGTCTGTCTGTCTATCTGTATGGAATATTATCTATCTATCTATCTATCTGTCTGTCTATCTATGTATGGAATATTATATATCTATCTATGGAATGTTATCTATCCATCTGTGTTGTAACAGAGTTTGGGGGCTCGGCCGAGCAACGTAGCAGCAGGAAGTGGGTTCCTCACCCACGAGCAGGCTGCCCAGGTGAAGGTGGGCGCGGTCCAGGTACACGGCGGGCTCCCGGGCGGTGCCCACCAGCAGGAAGGGCACGGAGATGCCCTGCTCCGCGATCAGGAAGGTCCAGAAGGACTCCACCGTGCCCAGCTCCCGCGCCAGGAACTCAAAACAGACCTGCAGGGAGAGGGGAAGACATACAGCGTGACGCTCTGAGTGTTTCCAGTGCAGGGGACAGCGACCGAGTGAACAAGGGAGCCACTTTCAGACACAGCGCTAGCGTCGCTGTCATCTGCACTCTGAAGATGATGTCACAGTAGAGTAGAGTCCGTCCGTATGTTCTGGAATATTGTAGCATTCTGAAGAAGGGAACGAATGGAGATGTTCCACAGAAGGTCCTACACCTCAGCGCTGTACGCTAGGCTTTCACATGCAGCGTACTGCAGCAAACCATGCTATGTGAACTGAGCAGTGGAAATACATCAGTGCTGATCTGATTTGATTTGATGCAATGCAGTGTTTCAAATAAAACTGTCAAAATAATATACACATTGTACTCTCTCACAAATACACACAGGCGCGCGCACGCACACACACACACACACACACCCCTCACCTCCACCTTCTTCCCCGGCTGAATGGAGCCTTTGGGGGCGGGGCAGCGGAAGGGGGAGGGGCAGCCGTCCTCACACCTCCAGCTGAAGGAGTAGGGCTTCCGGGTGGGGTTCAGTACCCCGAACACCCTGCAGGGAAAGCACAGTGTGTGCAGTCAGGTCTTCATTATAAAGACAGCCAGAAACAGGCTGTGGAAAACGAGCAGCGCTGGCAATGCGCTGTGCCGTGTGACCGAAGGTGGAGCTGAACACAAGGCCGGGGGTCGTAGGCGCACCCCGGTTCACATTCGCTCCACGCCTCACTCGCCTGGACACGGGGGTCCCGACGCCCACAGACGTGATCTCGATGACCCTGGTGTTGGGGTCCAGCGTGCCCTTCGGGGGGCTCCGCGGGGGGCCCTCGTTTCGGGGTCGCGCCGCCCGCTGCTCAGGTAGTCCGAGTCCTCCAGCTGGAAGTGGCAGTACGGGCAGCAGGCTCCGCCCACTCACCGCCAGGGTGGGGCCCGGCTCCTCCTTCAGGTTAGGAATACTGCGACCACACACACACACACACACACGCATACCACACACACGCACGCACACGCACACACACACACACACGCACGCACACACACACGCACACAAATACACATGCACACACACACACACATGCACACCCACACACACACACACACGCGCACATACACACACACACACACACACACAGCCATGCCCGCAAACACATGAACACACACACACAGTAGTAAGAAAGAGCAGAAGGCACATACATAAATGGATTCTGTGGACACTTTTTAAACAGCAGGGTGACAGAACGTTCCGGCAGCTTTAATACTGAGCAGTGAGAGTAGTGAGACCAGAGAGCCGTTTATTAACTCCTTTATTAAACTGTCTGAAGACCACAGCGGCTCCACTGCTCCCCCCCCCCTTGAGTGACCAGCTGAACTCTGAACTCTACTTCAGCTCAGTGTGGTTACCAGGGTAACCTCACATGGTCCAGGTGTAGGGCGGACAGGTACAGCCCCTTGCGCTGCATGCGCAGGAGTGCTGGGGTAATGTGGGTCTGCCGCGAGACTCCAAGCACCACAGCCCTCCACACAGCAAGAGATACGATTGGTCTACTCAGCCAAATGAGCCAATCACACTCTCATCTCTCTCTTTTTTTGTAACCAATCAGGAGGGCCTGGGCTCACCTGCAGACCAGCCGGCCCTCGAACTCGGCCACCTCCAGAGGGGAGAAGGTGACGCAGAAGGCCTGGGTGCTGCCGGGGCTGATGGAGCCCCCGCTGGGCTCCACGGAGAAGGGGGGCAGGCTGGGGTCGCCCCGCAGGAGGGAGGACAGGCTCTCCAGGGCTCCGGCTGTGGCAGGGCGTAGAGCTGTCCTACTGCCCCCCCGCGCCCCCGCCTGCACCCCATCTACACACGGACAGGCAGACAGACACACAGACAGACAGACAGACAGGCAGGTAGGCAGGCAGGCAGTAAGACAGACAGACACACAGACAGGCAGACAGATAGATACAAACAGACAGACAGGCAGGCATGCAGACAGACAGTCAGACACAGGCAGACATATGGATAGACACAGGTAGATTGATTGATAGGCAATTACATACATCATCACCATGTTCTGAAAAGTTCTATAGTGTGTGTGTGTGTGAGTGTATGTGAAAGTGAGATAGAAAGAGACAGAGAGAGAGATGGATCCATCTATCTATCTTCACAGATGTCCATGTGTTATTTGCCTGGGTTTACCTCCACGGTCGAAGCTGACGCTCTTCCCACACCTCTCCATTAGAACCTGCCAGGAAAAGTCCAGCCGCACCTTCCCCTCATTACACATTTGGATCCTGGGGAGAGACCAGAGAGAGCCCTCAAAACAGAGAGAGGTACAGGGACAGGACAGGATGTACAGGGGGAGAGGCCTCCAAGAAAGGACTGGGACAGGAAGTACAGGAAGTGAGGCCCCCAAGGACTGGGACAGGAAGCACAGGAAGTGTGACCTCCACGGAAGTTATTAAAATGCGGTCTGTTAAGAATTCTGAGCAACTCACGGACATCTGCACTAATTACACGGTGCTCTTAACCAACCGAGAAACAATTAGAGCTCCCAAAAAGCTGTCAGTAATTCAACGCAGTTTGTTTGTTTGGGGCCTGTACAATGCTTATGCAATGTGGAGTTGAAGAGCTGACTGTGGCAGCTGTAACTGCCGCATGACAGCGCAGAACTATGTCTTCTCCCTTTTCTCACGAGCCTCTTGGAATCACGCCATCTTTTTCCTTGGCATACCATTACTGAGAGCCTTCTAAAGCCCATTTTGCATGTGACTGAATTCCTCACTCATTTCCACTCCCTGAGTGTTTCGCACATACACACACACACGTACACACACACACACGCACACACAGGCACACACGGCACACACACACACACACGCACACACACACACACACGCACACAGGCACACACACACACACACACACACACACACACACGCACACAGGCACAAACACACACACAGGCACACACGCACATGCACACGCACACGCACACAGGCACACACACACACACACACACACACTCACTGGAAAGCTCGGGTCTGGTACAGCAGGGTGTCTCTGAAGCGGATGCTGTCGGTCGGGCAGCTGAACTGGGCGTGGTCACACACGGCGCTGATCAGCAGCTCCAGCTCTCGAGAGGAGCCGTCCAGCACAGAGTGCTCCGGCTCGGGGTCCGTCTCCAGGGGTCTTACGCCCCAAATCTCACACCCTCCAGCACCTGCACCCGGCAGGGGGACAGGACTCTTACTGCAAATCTCCCATCACACCCTCATCAGGCACCAGGGGGGACAGAGACTCTTACTGCCCCAAATCTCCCATCACACCCTCATCAGCACCTGCACCAGGGGGGACAGAGCTCTTACTGCCCCAAATCTCCCATCACACTCCCATCACCAGGGGGGACAGAGACTCTTACTGCCCCAAATCTCCCATCACACCCTCATCCAGCACCTGCACCAGGGGGGACAGAGACTCTTACTGCCCCAAATCTCCCATCACACCCTCAGCCCTTGCAAACAGGGCTCTTACTGCCCCAAATCATCACACCCTCATCAGCACCTGCACCAGGGGGGACAGAGACTCTTACTGCCCCAAATCTCCCATCATCACACCCTCATCAGCACCTGCACCAGGGGGGACAGAGCTCTTACTGCCCCAAATCTCCCATCACACTCTCCTCAGCACCTGCACCAGGGGGGACAGAGACTCTTACTGCCCCAAATCTCCCATCACACCCTCATCAGCACCTGCACCAGGCGGGACAGAGACTCTTACTGCCCCAAATCTCCCATCACACCCTCATCAGCACCTGCACCAGGGGGGACAGAGACTCTTACTGCCCCAAATCTCCCATCACACCCTCATCAGCACCTGCACCAGGGGGGACAGAGACTCTTACTGCCCCAAATCTCCCATCACACCCTCATCAGCATCTGCACCAGGGGGGACAGGTCTCTTACTGCCCCAAATCTCCCATCACACTCTCCTCAGACTTATATACCATTCTCCTCTCCTGTCCCAAGAGAAGCCTGCCATATGTCCCAACTTGTGTAGGTGGGGGTGTGATGTCACCCCCCCCCCCCCACCTCAGGTAGGGGCACATGTTGCTCTGTCGGTGGTGCGTGCACCTTTTCCTTTACAGGTAACTGACAACACCTGTGGTGCCAGTGGAGGCCGGCGTTGGCACTTTTAAATGGAGGCGAAGCCCATCCGTCTCTGCTGACTGACTGCTCTCCAGCACAGACCGCAGCAGCCCTGCCAGTGCCCTCGGACTCTCGCCGTACGCAATTCATCTTTAGTAAGTTATTGAGTTATTTTCGCGTGGCGTGGTTTATGTTCTAATTTGCCTGGGGCAAGTCGTAACAGGGAGGTTAAATTTATTAGGACGAGGTGTGCGCGTTGTCACAGGGACATGCTAAATTACTCAGGACCATTTTTCTCTTTTACTAATATTTTTTTCTTGTTCTCTTTTTAATTTTATGTTTTTTCTTGTTCTCCTTTTCTAATTTCCTTCCAGCCCGCTGTCTCTGTGGCAGCGTCTCCATAAAAAGAGCTTTTCAAAATAAAATTGAGCTGAACTGAATTATGGCCCTGTGTCCTTCACAGGCATCTAAATATAAATCTAAATAACATCAATCTGATTTATTAAATGCACTTCATAACACCCAGCAGGAGTAACTGCCGTTGCACTAAGGTAACCATGGTAACAAACACAGTGTAATAACCACAGCGGCGTCTTGCCTACACAAAACCAGCCTGATGTGATTTGAAATCAAATGTCATTTGCACTCATATTAAATAAAGCTCTTGATTCAAAAACCGCCTCACAGCATGTCTTTATTTATGTGTTCCAGTTTTTACCTCGCATAAAGAAAAAAGGGGGGGGGGGGGGGGGGGGGGGGGGGGAAACACAATAAATGTGTTTCCAAACGGTTGGTCTCAAAATTGGCATTTTCTTCCTGACCTAAAGTCTTTTCATTTCCTGCGACAAACAGACAAGGTTGAAAACATCACTGAAATAGGTTTTTTTTTCCTCTTTCTTGCAGCACTCCTTGATTGGCCGATGCTGAAATCAGCGGTACTGGCGGTTGCTACGCCATCACGCTGACGGTCAATAAGCTGGACCCCCCCCCGCTGGAGCATTTTGGCAGGAAGTGAAGGCGCTCTTTAAGGAGAGCAGTGGATATGACTGAACAGCAGCTCAGGAATGACCCCGCTGGGTCAAGGCTCATTTCCAAACTGCCCCTCTCCCTCCCTCCCTCCCTCCCTTCCTCCCCCCCCCTCCTCCATGGCTTTATTTTGAAACTGCTCTCTCTCTCCCTTGCAGCTGTTTTTATTTATCTCCGTACCTTCCTCTTGGCCGGCGCCTGGGCGGGACCCTGCTTCCCCGCGTCCACCCACTTGACGGTTCTCCGCCGGTCGTCCCAGTCGGGCACCTGGTCCACGGGCCGGGGGAAGGAGACCCGGCAGACCCTGCACCTGACGGGCCGGGCCTCCAGGACCAGGGGCTGGTCCGAGCGGAAGGTCGCCGTCACCTCCTTGGCGCAGCCCGCGTGGAGGTGGCCCGCCCGCGGGGAGAGGCGGACCTGCGGGACGTCGGCGGGCCACTCGAACCTCAGCGCCTCCGAGCCGCCGTGATTGGTCAGGGTGAAGGTCTGCTGGTAGGGGCTGCCCACGTGACAGTCTCCGAAGTTCAGCAGGTCAGACCTGAGGTCTGGGGAAGCAACGGAGAGACAGGCGATTGGCTGATAATAGCAACGTGCAGGTGATTGGCTGACCATAGAAACCAACAGGTACATGACTGATGATGGCGGTGCACAGTTGATTGGCCAATAATGGAAACTAACATACATTCAGAAGAAAGGGTTCCAAAAGGCTCCTCTGAGTCTCCATAGAGGAACCCTAGCTAGTTCAAGCATTCTTTATCGTGGGGCAAAATGCTTCAATCTGGGACCTTTCACACAGTCATACTACCACAGAGGTTTTCATAAAGAACTAAAAAGGGTTCCCTAATAGAGACCAGCCAAAGAACCCCTTTTTTTTTTCTGAGAGTGCATGTGATTGGCTGATGATGGCAAAGCACAGCTGATTGGCTGATGACAGAAACACAAAATTGATAGGCTAACAATGGAAAAAAGGTGACTGAGATTGTGGAAACTACCACCAGGACATTCTTACAAGGGAACACCCTTCTTCCAGGATATCTTTGTGCTCTCCCCATTGCTAACATGACCTTTGACCTGTAGGAACCCTGTCCGTCACCCCTTGGCCCTTACCCTCCGCAGAATCCTGCTCCTGCTGGGGTCTGCTGCCGATGTTGTCGAAGGTGATGATGTCACAGTACCCTTCTCCCACCAGACGCACCACCGTTTCTTCGTACTGGTTGTCCGCCACCAGCAGGTCCATGGTGGACTCGAAGGTCTGCGCAGAGGCGGGCCGGAACTCCACCTCAAACTCCGCCTGCTGGCCCGCGACGAGCACCAGGGAGGCCGTGTGCGCCACCTGTCGGTCTGCGAGGGCATTACAGGCATTGCGGCACGTTACATCATTTTTTTTTACGGTGCACAGGCGTCTCACTGAAGGACGTTACATGTGTTTCATCAAAACTACAGGATATTGCATCATCATTCCCTCTATGCATCTCTCTCTCTGTCTCTCTCTCTCTCTTAGGCCATTAAGTATATTGCTGAACATCCTGTATCAAATCCTGTGCATGTACATTAGTCCACATGTAGCAGGCTGGTTCAAAGTATAAAATATGTGATATTCATGACAACAGCAGCTTTGATTGGAGACTATTCCATAAGCTCTAACGGGCCCACTCAGGAGTTTCCTCATTGGACAACATATTTGAAATGCGGCAGCCAATCAGATCATGCCTGTGGCCCATGGGGGGCGCCTACCTGCCCCGGGGTCACTGTGCAGGACGGAAGAGGCCATGGAGGTGCAGACGGTGTTCGGGGAGGCCCTCAGGGTGAACGCGCCCATTTTGTCCAGCAGATGGATGTTCACCTGCCAAAAGCCCAAATACTGATGTTCGACTCATTAATTTAAAAAGGGCCATAATGTTTAATGACTGCACTCCCGAAACCTGGAGGACCCAGTTTAGATCCAAGATCCAAGAAACCAGGTGACCTGAGTTAACAGTGTAATCAGCTGCTTTCACTGCTTATGAAGTGAACTGCAATACAAATTCCTGAGCTGAAAAGGAATTTGACCCCAACAGTTGTGGCGCTGCAGCCATATTTGGTTCAAACACAGATCAAATGTTTCCATGCCATTCCATAGACAGAGGCATAGTGTATACCTGCTTCAACTCACTGTATTTGTTTTACACGACTTTCCAAGAAGCAGTTGAGCCAAGGTAAAAATGCTTTTGTGGCGATAAACCCAGGACCAAGACCAGGACCCTCAGTTTAAGAGACCACCCAGGAAGTAAAACGGCTGTTGCTACACCATCGGCCCGCTAACAGCAAAGCAGTTCATCGACCATTTAGCCGACTTTTAGAGACCTGATGGTCATGTGGACCGCTTCACCTCGGCTGTCCGCTAGCAGACCACTGTGGTACGCATCAGCAGAGTGCCAACGGACCGGCGGCTGGTGCCGACGGTGAGCCGCTGGCGAGCTGCTGCAGTGCCCCGCCCTGCCCCCTCCTCCTCCCCCACTGACCTGCGCCGGCACGGTCCCGTCGTTCCTCAGCACCAGCGGCAGGACGTGGGCGCGGCCCGCCAGCACGCGCGGGAACTGCAGGAGCGGCGCCCCCTGCTGGCCCCGGAGGGCCGGCCGCACCACGCTCACGCATGGCAGGTTCCCCTCCCCCGCCACATCAAACGCCAGCCCCTTACAGTTCGCCATCTGCAGCATGCTGGCACAGGGAAACACGGGGGAAGCACAGCTATCAGCAGTAACTCCGCTAGCGGGCGCTAACTCTGCTAGCAGGTGCTAACTCTGCACTATCTAAACACAGGTTTCAGCAGTAACAGCGCTAGCAGGTGCTAACTCCACTAGCAGGTGTTAACTCTGCAGTATCTAAACACAGCTATCAGCAGTACCTCCGCTAGCAGGTGCTAATTCCGCAGTATCTAAACACAGCTATCAGCAGTAACCCCGCTAGCAGGCGCTAACTCTTCTAGCAGGTGCTAACTCTGCAGTATGTAAAAACAGGTATCAGCAGTAACTCCGCTAGCAGGTGCTAACTGCAGTATGTAAACACAGGTATCAGCAGTAACTGTTAACAGGCGCTAACTCTGCTAGCAGGCCCTAACGCAGTGTCTGTACCTGGGCGGACCCTCCAGTGAGGCCTCCAGCACAGCGCTGTAGGCCTGAATGGCCTGAGGGCAGAAGGTGAGCACAGCGAAGGCGTGCGAGTGGCTGGGGATGCTCATCCTGGCAGGGGTCACCTCGAACACGTCACCGCTGCGCATCTGAGTCTGAAACAGCCAATCACACACGTCACCGCTGTGCATCTGAGTCTGAAACAGCCAATCAAATGCGTCACAGCTGCACTTCTGAGTCTGAAACAGCCAATCAATCACGTCACCGCTGTGCATCTCACACACACATACACACACACAGTCACAGCCAATGAAGCGCATCACCACTGCGCATCTCACACACACACACACTCTGAAACAGCCAATCAATCACGTCACCGTTGTGCATCTCTCACACACACACACACACACACACTCTCTCTCACACACACTCACACACGCACACACACCTTGGTGAGGGTTGACTTGACGGCCAGGTTCAGGTCGCAGGGCACCTTGCCCGTGTTGGTGATGCGGAAGCGAGCTTTGGCGGGCCGGCCCACCAGCACGTTGTTGAAGATGAACCTGTTCTCCTCCTGCAGGTAGACCCCCGCCGCCTCCCTGTACTGCTCGCAGTGCAGCAGCGGCTGCTCTCGCAGATCCGGTGCTCCTCGAAGATCGAGCTAAAATCCTTGCACAGGATCTCTGCGAGGGGGTCACGCGAAAACACAGTTAAGACCGAGTTCGTACGAGAGCGGCCTGAGGGAGGGTGATGGCACAGCCAAACATGCACACCATACATCCCTGCTACTGAATCAATGTCCTCGAGGGCTGAGGACTGCTGGTTTTCCACCCTCCCTTTACCTGGGAGTCAGGCGTAAACACAGCGTGGCCAATCAGCAGCGCCAACTGCTCAGTTAATTACATGGGGGAGAAAAAAAAACCAGGGCCAGGATTTGGACTGAAGGGGCAGATTTGAGCATCCATGCCATATATTGTTCCATACACCACATATACAAAAACGGAGAGATTTAGCTCAACATTTTCCAAAAACGAGGAGAACTGAGAACATACAGAAGAGATGTTTCGATGGGGGGGGGGGGGGGGGCAGTAGGGCTTTTCGGGGGGTGTGTTTAGGATCAGAACACAACAGAACCACGACACCACGATTAACACCCACGGGCCTGCGCGCATATTAACTGGCGCTTGGCGGGCACGCACCTGGGACGCACACTTCGGCCACCAGCCTGTAGGGGGCGCCGTCCGGGTGGTCGGCGGGGTCGCGGTCGGCGACGTCCAGGACGAGGAACTCCTCCCACCGGCCGGTCTGGTCGCCACGCAGTCCACCGTCACCACCTGCTGGGCCCCGGGGCCCAGGGCCCCGAACCCGGGGGACACCGTGAACACCCCCATGGTGATGCGGGCCTGGGGGAGAGAGAGGGCGGGCGAGTGTCGTAGGTCAGCCACAGTGAGACTAGACAGTGAGTCTAGATGCGCAAAGGCTTGCTATAATTCATGCCCGTTCCATCAGGCAAAACCATATCTATGGTTATGGTTTGCACACTGTTTTTTTTTAGATGCGAAGCACCTCACAAACCTAGTTTGTAACCATCCAGGTAGCTCACTAGCTAGCTAGCTAGCTAACTAAATAGCTAACTAACTCATTCACCCACTTCACTCACTCACTCACTCACGTTTAGTTGGCTGAAGATTCGCCACAAGGAGCAGCGATCAGCGTAATGGTGGTGCTTCGCATCAGTGACACCGAGCGTCCTGGCTATTTAATTTATCTTTTTTACCTTGCTTATTGTGATGTCATACCCTTTTTGAGTGGGAGGGCCCAACAGCGGCGCTCACTCCCGATTGGCTCAGGGCTCTCCCTACCTGTGCGGACGCGCCCATCTCCTTCTGGAGGGAGTCGTGGCGGCGCACCTTGCTGTTCTTGCTGGACTGGCTGTCACGGGACCGAGATCGTTTGAACGTCCCAACGCTGGGGGGGAGAGAGGTAAACCGGGGGGGGGGGGGGGGAGGAGTAAATGGGGGGGGGGGGGGGGGAAAGGGTGGAGTGTAACACCACTGAATGTCCCCTGCATTTAGGAACAGCAAGATCACGTTCACTGCGTGAACAATCAATCAGTTATTGGTGGATTTCAAAGGATATGATGCATGGAGGATGGCAAATTAATTCGGGTGTTTGAGAAGACATACTGTATCTATGGCTTTTTTTGACAGATTAAAAACATACCTTATAAAAATCCAAAGAAATTTATGTCTGGCTAGAGAGTTTTAATAGGATCCCAATGGTGTTGGCCAGGTAATTTTTCTTAATATCTTCACACAACTAATATGTTTTTTGATTAATCAGGACAAGAATATTTTTTTTTGCGCAATTAATGTTCCACCATCTTGAAAAATTGTGATCATAAAGCTACTCGGTGGAGCGATTGCCATGATGTGGTGGGCGTCAGCAAGAGAGATGGCAGTGTTCACGCAGATTCGACACATACATGAGCCCACAGTGAGGGCGGGCATCTAACTCCACCCCCCCCAGCAAGGCACGGCCCGATTGGCCACGCCTCCCCGACAGCCTTGCGTCGCGGCCAATCAGACGGCCCGATACCGAAGCTCCTCCCACTCCCAGGCTAATTTCACACTTAAGTGAGTTTAATGTGATTTGTGGCGTGCGGTTGGTGCTGTGGGTGAGTGGGCTAACCACAGTGTGACCACACACGCCATTGAGCAGACGCGCCTCCCCGATTAATAACGATCCCTCCGCTGGCTCTGGCGGGAACGCGGCAGCAGCCTGTCTACGCTACACCGAGCCGTCCCGCTCAGAGCCGCTCCGAGCCTGTCTGGCTGTGAGGAAACCGAGACAGATCACAGCCCGGCTTCGGTAATGCGAGCAGCCTCACTGCCCCCGTGGCTCTGAGGCAGGCTGGGACGTCCGGTCATAACCAAACAGAGTTAACACCCGACTGGAACGGCCTCATTAAGATCGATGTGTTCTGCATGACAAGGTGACAGGCCTTCGGTAAGCCCAGGAAAAAAATCACTAATGTCAGAGGGGTGAACAGGCAACAGGTCAGATAACTACAGGTGAGTGAACCCCAGTTTGGAGCCTGTTTTGCAGTCACCAGTGGAGTAATAGGTGAAATAAGGACAGGTAACCCCCCCACAGGTGAAATCCCCACAGGTGACAGCTCCACAGGTGAGAGTGCCACAGGTGACAGCTCCACAGGTGATAGCCCCACAGGTGAGATCCCCACAGGTGACAGTGCCACAGGTGGGAGTCCCCACAGGTGAGATCCCCACAGGTGAGCTCCTACCCTTTCTTCTGAGTGGCCAGCGGCTGGTCCTTGCTCATCCTGGAAATGACGAAGCGGAGCTCGAAGTGGCCCCTGTTCTCGATGGTGAAGGTGCGCGCTTGCGGCTGCCGTAGACCAGCGGGCCGAAGTTGATGTCGGTCGAGGGCAGGATGCTGTATTTGGCGAACAGGGACTGGACCGACACCTTTATGGGGATGCAGGCGATGGTCTCGCCCCCTTCCGCGATGTTCGGCTCAATCACCTGCGTACAGTGTGGACGCATTCAACACACCTGACTGCCCACTGCAGGTGCAAATGTGGTGCTATCGGTACAGTACAGGGATAACTCTAAGACAGATGTTACCGGTCCAGTACAGGTACAACTCCATGTGGGATGTTACCTGTACAGTACAGGTATAACTCTATGGGTGATGTTACCTGTACATTACAGGTATAACTCTATGGGTGATGTTACCTGTACAGTACAGGTATAACTCTATGGGTGATGTTACCTGTACATTACAGGAACAACTCTATGGATGATGTTACCTGTACAGTACAGGTATAACTATGACAGATGTCACCTGAACAGTACAGGTATAACTCTTTGTTAGGGCGATATAGCTCAGGCGGTAAGACCGATTGTCTGGCAGTCGGAGGGTTGCCGGTTCAAACCCCGCCCTGGGCATGTCGAAGTGTCCTTGAGCAAGACACCTAACCCCTAACCTCTAACTGCTCTGGCGAATGAGAGGCATCAATTGTAAAGCGCTTTGGATAAAAGCGCTATATAAATGCAGTCCATTTACCATTGTTGGATGTGACCTGTACAGTAAGGTATAACTATGACAGATGTTACCTGTACAGTACAGGTATAACTCTTTGTTGGATGTGACCTGTACAGTACAGGTATAACTCTATGACAGATGTTACCTGTACAGGTACACGCAGGTGGGTGCTGACCTGGCAGTGCAGGAGCTGCTGCTCTCGGACGCACACCTCCTGGCCGTGCCGGAAGAGGATCTGCACGGGGGTGGGGCGCTCGTTGGGGTTCAGGGAGCCCCTCTGGGGCGTGATGGTGAACATGGAGCTCAGGTCCGGCAGGCTGGGGTCTGTGGACTTCAGTACAAACCTGAGACAGGGAGAGAGGGAGGGGGGATGGGGGGGGGGGAGGGAGAGAGGGAGGGGGGGGGGGATGGAGGGAGAGGGGGAGATGGAGAGAATGGTTAACAATGGGAAAATTAAGAGAGAGAGAGAGAGAGAGAGAGAGAATGGGGCAAAAAGAGTTAAGAAGAATGGAATAATTTTGCTGTTCATGATTACGTTTGACATGAATTACCTCTGCACTGATAAAAAAGGTAGAACGTAACCTAACTGTTACACTCCCATATAGGTAAGAGGCTTCCCCGGGGGAGGAGGTTCGCCTCAGACACTCACATGAAGGCGATCTCGTATTTGCCTTTATTCTTCAGATTCACAGACAGCTTCGCTTCATCTGACACTTTAATGGTCCCAAAGTCCAGACCTCCATCAGCACCTGGGTGATACACAGACACACACAGACAAACAGACAAACAGACAGACAGACAGACAGACACACACACATAGATACACACACACACACAGACAGACAGACAGACAGACACACACACAGACACAAACACATGCACACACATAGACACACACACACAGACACACGCACACACATACACACACACACAAAGCCTGTGAGTATCAACTGGGGCTGCCAGTGTCCCAGTGCAGCCAGCCCTCGCTGCCATGGCAACGCTCCCTCTTCACGTAACCCTTTCCAAACGGAGGGTACGACAGGTCACGCGGGCGGGCGCAGAGCACCGGATTTAAATTTAAACTGCCGCTCAGCGGCCGACGCGGCAGCGACAGGAAATGAGAGAATCCCCCGCAGCGATTGGCTGAGAGCGCCAAGCGCGCGCGGCCCGACCGGGGTCCTGCTCAAACCGCCAGACGGGGCGAGGTCGGGATTCTGGGCGTGGTGGTCAGACACGGGTTTTTAATCAGCCAGTGACACAGGGGGTAAACAAGACGGCCCGGGTGAGAATTTTCGACAATTAAACGCTAGAGGCTGGCACAGCTGTGGGGCCTTTAATTCCGATCTGATTTGATTAGCGGGGTTAACCGGCAGACCCCCGGCTGTAATTAATCACAGATATTTGGACTGACAGAGGCAGCTGGGCGCCATTCATCAAGCCTCTGACTGGGGTTCGAGAGCAGCGCCCTGCTCAAAAGGGGCGAGCGCTCAGGGCGATTCGGAGCCTGATTCCGACCGACAGCCCCCCCCCCCCCCCCCCCGTACCTTTGGGGAAGGAGATGTCCAGAGCCACGTCGTACGCCTCCGCCAAAATCTGCAGGTTCTCCGTCTGGACCAGGCCCAGGATGCCGTCCACGTCCGAGACCTGCGCGCACGCGGGGAGAGCATGCGTCGATACAGGCGCACGTGCACGTGTGCACGTGCACAAACACGCGCACGTGCACACACGCACACGCACGTGCACAAACACACACACGCACGTGCACAAACACGCGCACGTGCACAAACACGCACACGCACGCACAAACAAACACGCACGCACACATTCACAGGGGGGCACTTTAATTAAGCGGAGAAGAATATTTGATCTTTCCCACGCTTGATTAGTTGACCTAATTTATTCACCCATTAATTATTTACATCGTTACTTTACATCATCCGTTCAGTTAATATCCCTTTTTTCCCCTCCACCTCCTTTATGACTTGCTGTCACGTTTACTGGATGAATCAATCAATCCCCCATTCATTCAGACTGTGGCTCATTCATTCACTGTCACAGGATCAAGGCCCCAGTTCTAACAGTGCTGTACAAATTCTGTACTCCGACGCAGTTCAGTATAAATGCTGTATCTTTAACACAGTGCAGTGTAAAATGCTGTACTCTAACACAGAGCAGTGTGAATGCTGTACCCTGGTGTGAGTTTAGCCTAAATGCTGTATCTTTAACACAGTGCAGTGTAAATGCTGTATCTTTAACACAGTGCAGTGTAAATGCTGTACCCTGGTGCAGTGCAGTGTGAATGCTGTACTCTAACACAGTTCAGTGTAAATGCTGTATCTTTAACACGCTGTACTCTGACGCAGTTCAGTGTAAATGATGTATCTTTAACACAGTGCAGTGTAAATGCTGTATCTTTAACACAGTGCAGTGTAAATGCTGTACCCTGGTGCAGTGCAGTGTAAATGCTGTATCTTTAAAACAGTGCAGAGTAAATGCTGTATCTTTAACACAGTGCAGTGTAAATGCTGTATCTTTAACACAGTGAAGTGTGAATGCTGTACTCTGGTGCAGTTCAGTGTAAATGCTGTACCCTGGTGCAGTTCAGTGTAGATGCTGTACTCTAACGCAGAGCAGTGTGAATGCTGTACCCTGGTGCAGTTCAGTGTAAATTCTGTACCCTTGTGCAGTTCAGTGTGAATGCTGTACCCTGGTGCAGTGCAGTGTAAATGCTGTACCCTGGTGCAGTTCAGTGTAAAATGCTGTACTCTAACGCAGTTCAGTGTAAATGATGTATCTTTAACACAGTTCAGTGTAAATGCTGTATCTTTAACACGCTGTACTCTGACGTAGTTCAGTGTAAATGCTGTATCTTTAACACAGTTCAGTGTAAATGATGTATCTTTAACATAGTGAAGTGTGAATGCTGTACTCTGGTGCAGTTCAGTGTAAATTCTGTACTCTAACGCAGTGCAGTGTAAATTCTGTACTCTGACGCAGTTCAGTGTAAATGCTGTACCCTGGTGCAGTTCAGTGTGAATGCTGTACCCTGGTGCAGTTCAGTGTAAATTCTGTACCCTTGTGCAGTTCAGTGTGAATGCTGCACCCAGGTGCAGTGCAGTGTGAATGCTGTACCCTGGTGCAGTGCAGTGTGAATGCTGTACCCTGGTGCAGTGCAGTGTGAATGCTGTACCCTGGTGCAGTGCAGTGTGAATGCTGTACCCTGGTGCAGTGCAGTGTGAATGCTGTACCCTGGTGCAGTTCAGAGTAAATTCTGTACTCTAACGCAGTTCAGAGCTCTGTACCTCCAGGCCGAGGGCCCTTTTCAGGTTGACGGCCTTCAGGGACCTGAAGTGCACCTGCAGGCAGAACTCAGAGAGGGGCGGGACCACCCCGCGGTCCTGCGCCGCGCCAAACTCCTCCCCCAGCTTGTCCAGGCCAACCAGCCGCCAGGCGGCGGGCAGGGGCGTGGCATTGCGCAGGGTCAGGCTCTTAGTGTCACGCCTGGGGGGGGGGGGGGGGGGGGTGAGAGATGCCCGGGGACAGTAAAAATGGGGTGAGAACAGGATGAAGGACGATAACGATAACGAGGAAGGAATGGCCTGAAACGGACATACCAAACGGAGGGAGCTCAACGACAGCCAATCCATTTCAGGATCTAACGCCGCGTTCAGCTCTGAACTCCATCTGAAACGCCCGAGAGAATTGCGTGCTGAAGCGCTTCTTTACGGTTTAGAAACTGAAATTTAAGCCAGAATGATTTGCCGGGCAGAAAACCCGCACGCACTTTGGCCCGGTGTGCATGCAGGCTTTCTGTTTCCACCAGCGCTACAGGCACAGTCTTTCATTATCTTTATACTCCAACGGCGGTTCACAGCATAGATTAGATCACAATAAAATGCTCTGCGTGGAACACAGAGGCAGTTATCAGCCGTTATTCATGTGCTTATGAGCACATTTAGCTAAAACGTAGCAGATTACAAATGATGATTCGGGCTAATGAAATAATTATGAGCGGAAGTTGCCATGACAGCTATAAACACACACGCCTCTCTCCCTGTCCAGCCCCTGTCCTAAACACAAAAAACCAGACAAATAATAAACCCAGGCCAGTTAGCCAGCAGAGGTAGAACGTGTGTGATTGGCTGAGCAGAACCAGGGGCAGAAGTAGAATGCGTGTGATTGGCTGGGCAGACCCAGGGGCAGATGTGGAATGCGTGTGATTGGCTGGGCAAACCCAGGGGCAGAGGTGGAATGTGTGTGATTGGCTGGGCAGACCCAGGGGCAGAGGTGGAATGCTTGTGATTGGCTGGAATGCGTGTGATTGGCTGGGCAGACCCAGTAGGAATGCATGTGATTGGCTGGACAGACCCTGGGGGCACAGGTGGAATGTGTGTGATTGGCTGGGCAGACCCAGGGGCAGAGGTGGAATGCTTGTGATTGGCTGGGCAGACCCAGGGGCAGAGGTGGAATGTGTCTGATTGGCTGGGCACATCCAGTAGCACAGATGGAATTCTTGTGATTGGCTGGGCAGACCCAGTAGGAATGCGTGTGATTGGCTGGGCAGACTCTGGGGCACAGGTGGAATGCGTGCGATTGGCTGGGCAGAACCGCTCTCTCACCTGCCCAGCAGGACCTTGTCGAAGTGCACGAGCTTGCGGTCCAGCTCCAGCTCCAGACGCACCCCCCTGCAGGACAGCGGGAGCAGGACGGGGTCGGGATTGTCCTTCACACAGCACACCACGCGGTCCTCAAACAGCCCGGGGGCCGTGGGGTACGCCCAAACCTTCAGTTCCTAAGAGGGGGGGGGGGGGGAGGAAGCACAGAGGCACACTGTTCACTTAGGGATCCAAAATCAAACACTAACTACTGACAGTCCGGCTGTTCTGCTCTCAAATTCTTGCCTGTAATGCCTTTGGGAAACACCCCGTACGTGAGAACAGGACATGAATAACAATGACAGGCACCGGGTTTATTCAACAGGAACAAAAGCAGCCAGCCGTGGAGGATCCACGAGAGAAATTATTTTCAAGCTAAATTATCGTCAAGCTAAAATCAAATGAAAAACTTTGTGCAAGTCATCGCACGATATGAAACTGCCTTGGCGGTGTGGTACTCTTTTCTGGCTGTGGAATTTCCTGTCAGATATTGCACCGATGATGTAATGGTTCTAGGAAGGCTGGCTGTGGAATTTCCTGTCAGTTATTGCACCGATGATGTAATGGTTCTAGGAAGGCTGCAGAACCTGTTTCTCATTGGATATGAGGGTCAAAGTGGGCGGGTCAAACACAATGATGCTGTTGCGGTTCTGTGAGAGTGAGAACGTGTTTCTCATTGGATATGAGGGTCAAAGTGGGCGGGTCAAACACAATGATGATGCTGTTGCGGTTCTGTGAGAGGTGAGAACGTGTTTCTCATTGGATACGAGGGTCAAAGTGGGCGGGTCAAACACAAGGATGATGCTGTAATTGGTCTGTGAGAGGTGGGAACCTGTTTCTCATTGGGTCTGAGGGTCATAGCGGGCGGGTCCAGCAGGAAGGTGGTGGCCTTGGTGTCGTGCTGGAAGCAGAAGTGGACCTCGGCGTCCAGCTGGGAGCAGTTGTGCATGACGAACTTCTCCATGTTCTCTGGGTACGTGCCCTCCTTGTACCTGTCACACAGGTAGAGGCGGGGTTACACCAGGGCCTTCACACACACAAACCAAGCGCTGTCTGTGGACTGAACCAACAGCCTTCTGACAAGCCATTACAGCTTTAAACCACATCAGGAAAACGTTTAAAAATTCACACTTACAGGAGGGAGTTTTTAGACTCAAGAGCTAAAAACATATAACTCTCAAAAACATATAACTCTTCTGTGCATCCAATTATCAAGCATTGTATGACTGTAGAGATGAGTGTGCGTGAGTGTGTGTGTGTGTGTGTGTGTGCATACGTATGCACATACGTATGTATGTATGTACAGTAGGTATGCATGTGCGTATGCATGAACAGACAGTAGGTACAGTATGTATGTACAGTATCTATGCACTGTATGTGTGTATGTAAGTATATCTGTGTGTGTGTGTGTATTTTTTTGACGCAGTCCACACAGGCCCACGCCCTACGGGACCGCAGCACCCCCAGGGTGTCCGACCCCAGGCCCCATACCTGTCCCGGGACTTCCTGCAGAGCAGGGGGCCGAACTCGTACACCCCGGACTGGACGATGTAGGTCTTATGGAGGCAGTCATCAGACTGCAGGGCCTTCTTACTCTGAGCAAACACAACCCTGCGACAGAAGAGCGGGGTACATGTTACAGAATGCTGGGTACATGTTACAGGTGGGGTAAATGTTACAGGTGGGGTAAATGTGACATGGTGTGGGGCAGATGTGACACAGCGTGGGGTAGTTGTGACAGTGTGGGGTAGATGTGACAGTGTGGGGTAAATATGACATTATGTGGGGCTGATGTGACGGCTTGGGGTAGATGTGACACAGCGTGGGGTAGATATGACACAGTGTGGGGGTAGATATGACATAGTGTGGGGTAGATATGACATCACGTGGGGCTGATGTATGTGACACTACGTACAGATGTGACACAGCCGCACATCACTTTGTGCGTGTGATGTGTGTTTCTGGGACAGTTCAGGAACTGCAGTACGCACTTGTAGTCCTGATTGATGGCGGGGAAGGCACAGTCCCCCCTGCAGTGCAGCTGATAGCGCCTCCTGGTGCCCGTCAGCTCAAAGTTCAGCGTCTGCTCAAACCGGCCCGGCACGGATGAATGGAAGCCCATCTCAGAGTCACCTCCCCTTTGGGCGGGACGATCCACCGGAAAGAGGTCAAACTGCGGGGGTCAGACACAAAGGTCAAACCGCAGGCTCCAGTGAACCCTGTTCACAGTCTCTTATACCAACACACACAGACACACAAACACGCACACACACACAAGTATGCATGTGTGTGTGTGTGCGTATGTGTATGCACTGTATGTGTGTGTGTGTGTGTCTGTGTGTATAATGTGTGTGTATATGTGTGTGTGTGTATGTGCGTGTATGTGTGTGTGTGTGTGTGTATGTATGTATGTGTGTGTCTGTGTGTATATATGTGTGTGTATGTGTGTGTGTGTGCGTGTGTGTGTGTGTATATACGTGTGCATATGTGTGTGTGTGTGTATGTATGTGCGTGTATGTGTGTCTGTGTGTATGTGTGTGTGTGTGTGTGTGTGTATGTATGTGCGTGTATGTGTGTCTGTGTGTATATGTGTGTGTGTGTGTGTGTGTATGTGTATATGTCTGTGTGTGTGTGTGTGTGCGTTGCGGGTCTCACCGCTGGTTCTGCTCCTGCTGGGACTCTGCGGTTCGGCTGCTCTGCTCGGTGTCGGACAGGGGCGTGACCGTGCTAAGCGTGGGGGAGCGGGACTCCGTGCTCCTCGTGCTCCTCTTTCCTGTCGTGCGTCTCCTCTCCCTCTGGCTCTCCCTCCCGCTCTCGCCCTTCTTCCCCCGGCCTCTGGAGGGCGTCACTGAGTCCTCCTGTCATCAAATTTTAGATGAGTTTAGACGAGTGCTGCATTTACACAGCCAACCAGCAATTATTAATAAACCCTTTGAAGACCAGGGTTTTTTTGAAAAGTTTTCTCAACATTCTAAGTCCGTGTTCTAGAACTTCACTGCTTTCAATCGGCAGCAGTGTTTGTGACATCAGCATTAGAATGTTCAGTTAAGAACACTCTAATCATGTCTTACACCTTAAAATGGTCAATTACCCATAGATGTTCTGTTCTATTAGACGGAACAGATGTGACCAGACAGGATGGGTAGTCTATTCAGCAGCACACACTGTCTCTGTACCAAATGGCTCCCTAAATGAATATTAAAAGAGCTACCTCAGCACATTCAGACTCAACATGGCCGTCCAGGTCTGCAGGACGAGCAAAGGAAACTGAACGCTGTATGCAGAGGTCGTGCTCTCAAACCTTTGCCAGGGAGGTGGAGATTAGTACATCGGGCTCAAGCTCCGCCTCCTTCCGGTCCTCGGCAGGGTCCTCCGGCACAGGCGGGGCCAGGAAGGTGAAGTGGGCGGAGCCCTCCTGGGCACTGGGCGGGGCTCGCTGTTCCGGGTATGGCACCACGGAGTAGATGACGGGCGGGGGGAACGGGGGGGCCTTTCGGTCCCTGTCCCAGGCCGTCCAGCACCTTCAGGAACCAATCAGGGCACACGCAGTCAGATCAGTCAAAACTAGCGAAAACAGATGAGCAGCCTATTTAAAGTGATATGACAAAATACACTATTCTTTCTTTGTTCCCAGCGCTGATTGAGTATGTACGCTACTGTCAACAATGATTATAGCAATTACTGCTCTTCTATCACTGCACTTAATGATAATGATTCAAAGCACACTAATGAAGCACACACAAAGGAAATATGAGCATTAATTAATCTGCCGTAGTGTCACCTTGACTTCACTTCCAGCGGGCTGAATTCCTCTCAGTCATTACGGCGTATTAATTAAATTCATTAAAATGAGGAGTACTTAAACGCTGCTCCACTCCGTTACTCCAGACTGAGCCGTCAAATTACCCCACCCAGGGGGACCTGGTTCAGTCTGGTTTCCATTCACCGTGCGATTGCACGAAATACAAATATTATTTATTTAACCTTTGTTTTACCAGGGTAGTCACACTGAGTGTGTGCGTGTGTGTGTGTGTGTGTGTGTGTGTGTGTGTGTGTGTGTGTGTGTGTGTGTGTGTGTGTGTGTGTGTGAGTGTGTGTGCGTGGGTGTGTGTGTGTGTGTGTGTGTGCGTGGGTGTGTGTGTGTGTGTGCGTGGGTGTGTGTGTGTGTGTGTGTGTGTGTGTGTGTGTGTGTGCGTGGGTGTGTGTGTGCGTGTGTGTGTGTGGTGTGTGTGTGTGTGCGTGTGTGTGTGTGTGTGTGCATGTGTGTGTGTGTGTGTGTGTGTGTGTGTGTGTGTGCCTCTGTGGGCCCAGAGGAAACCCACAGTGCCAAACCACTGCACCACTGTGCCGCCCAAATATGGGAGGAGCACTGACAACCCCCGCTCAGCAGTACGGTGATTGACAGCCGAAAAAAAGACGGGAGCAGACTCTGGGAAAAGGGTAGGAAAGCAGGGGGTCCTATTTGTTTCTGGGTTTCATGCCCTTGATTATTTAATTACCCCAATCACATGCCCGGTCTGACATTTGAGCTGAATTTATTCACAAGCTCATGAATGACAGCCGACAACTGTTTTTGTGTCCCTGTTAGAAATGGCTCACGCTACCTGGAAGCCAGCATTAGACTACAGGGATAATTGGCCAAGTGATCTTCTGGCCTCTCCTTGTGTCTGTTTTTTTTCTGTCAATCAAAAGCTGAATAGTTTCAGTTTCTTTTCCATCAGACGCAGTCATTAGACACTGCTCTGTACGGGAGCACTGCCCCGGGTTCGAAACCGGGCAACAGAAGAACGGGAAGTTACAGCACAGTACAGCTCCTCACACGTGATAACAAAATGGTCACTGCACATCATGACAGCGTTATGACACATACCCCGAGGAGAAATACACTGCCATGACAGTCTAGAACAGCGCAATACCATGTTTATGACAAAACCACCAGAAGTTAATTATGGGTAACACTTTGCCTGAACTACATTCCATAAAAGTTTTATGCCATGCGGTTCACATAAACTGTTACCAATAAATGTTGAAACGCTGGGGGCATCGTAGGGGCGGTAACGAGGCAAAGGGAAATAAATTTGCCCCCTGCACTTCTCAGCAAAGACGCTCCTGAGAAACGGGACCGCTGCTGTTTTTTCCCCCCCATTTAACTGCAGCATAAAACAGACAGACACTGTCATGCATGTCAAATGCACACAGCTAAGCGTGTGTCCCCTGTTACTATATCCGAACAGCCATCAGAACCCCTTCCACTGGACGTTAGTCCCCTACCCCACCCCGCACCCCCTACCCTCCCCGCCCGCACACGCCTGTGTACCATGTGATTAAGGCTCTGAGTCACAAAAGCATCAAATTAAAAAGGAATGAAAATGAAAGGAAATGGAATGATGAGGAAAGAAGCTGAAAGGTGGGTTGGTGTGGTTGTGGTGTTTGGGGGGGGGGGGGGAGGGTGGGGGTACCTCTTCCAGGGGGGGCAGCTTCCCGCTCCCCAGGATTTCGGCACCACTGGGATGGTCCCTCCCGCTGACAGGCAGGAGGATTTGGGGCACGCCCTCGGGCGGGGCTTCTGTCTCCGCCCCCTCCAACGCCTCGCCCAATAGGAGGGCCGGAGCGGACGCCGGGGAGGGCGGGGCCAGCTCCGCCTTCAGCCTCTCCCTCTCTCTCTCCACCCTCTCCTTCTCTCTCTCCTTCTCCCTCTCCCTCTCGCGCTCCTTCCTGCCCTTCTTGCCGGAGGGGGCATGGCGCTCGGGGGCGGAGTCCTGCGGGTCAGGGGGCGGGGCCTCGGTGGGCGGGGCCATGAAGAGGCGGGCCTTGGCGCGGTCCCAGTACTGCAGGGTGTGGCTGAGCAGGTCCTGGCTCTGCTCGTACTGCTGAAACCGAGCGAGCAGCCGCCGGTCTGCCTCGGTCATCTGCTCTCCCCAGGGGGAAGGGGGGGGGTCAGGGGTCAGAAGGGGGTGGGGGGGGGGGGGGGGGTTAGGGGTCAGAGGGGGGGGCATTGTGGAAGAGGGACAGATTAAAATGGCGTTTAGCTTGATTTCTGCATCGGTTCAGCATAAAGGAACACAGGAAATTCCAAAAATAATTACGCCTGTCCCAACAGACCTAGATGAAATATGCTGAGCCTTTCAACACAAGCAAACTTCCTGTGAATCATGGCCATTTGTAAGATTGCATGTTATGGTCAGTAAACAGGAAATTTCTCAGGGACGTGCAAATGTCACAGGGCATCTAAAGAGTTAAAGGTACTCCAAACACCCAGATCTGCTGTGTGATACAGCTTCACTAAAACACAAACCAGACTTTAATTATAGTTCTAAATGATAAGAAGTGTGGTTAATAATGGTTCACTACTGAGTTTCAGTGGTCAGTTATTGTTCATCAATTACGGTCAGTAGTAATTCAGATGTCAGTCAGTAAAGATGGGTACTGACTGTTAGGCAATGAATAATAAGTAATGATACAACAGAGAGGTCAATAACGGTTCTAAAATGGCGGGCAGTCAATGCTTTCTACAGAGGCTCGGTCGGGTGGTCAGGTATGTTAGTCAGTAATGGCGCACTAGCCGTTAGCCAGCGAAGGTGTTCAGTAATAATGAAGCAAGGCCCTGCAAGCAGCGGTGTGCTGTGGAGGTCCGGTGATGACGCCCGCTCACCTGCTCTTTCTCCGGATCCTCACTGGGCAGCGGAGACCCCGCCTGCCCCTCCCTGGACCTCCCCTTCCTGCCTGCGTCCTCCGGCTCTCTGGCGCCCTCTGTGGACGACTTGGCCCCGTCCTTGAGCGGCGGCTCCAGCTTGCTCTCGCAGCGCAGACTCACAGAGGACTGGGGGAGGGAACGCCGCGCTCTCAAGTTATTTTTAGACGCGACCGAATCTCGCTTCACCCTTTAACTTTGACATGCAAACGGATGCAAGCGTTTAGTGTTTGGAAGGAAGAAAAATGAAGACTTGCATTTACAGTAATTAAGTCTCCATGTTTATTAGCCTATTTTAAATTAATGTAATGTAATGTAACATATTGTAATAGAATGTAAGCCACTGTGGATGAACTCATTCTGCTTAGACTCTGATTTCCTGCTGTTCCACACTGCTGGTCTGTAAATGGTCAATGGTAAATGGACTGCATTTATATAGCGCTTTTATCCAAAGCACTTTACAATTTATGCCTGTACACATTTACACTGACCTGATGCTCCATACGGCTGGTCTGTACTGTGAGGGACACTGACCTGCTGCTCTACACTGTTGGTCTGTACTGTGACACTGACCTGCTTCCTGTCAAGCTGACTCTTCTTCCCGGACGCCTCCTCTTTGGGCTGCTCCTTCTTCCCTTTCTTGCTCCTCTTCCTCTGCTCCTCCTCCTCCCTCAGCCGCTCCTGCTCCTCCTGCTGCCTCCTCTCCTCCTGCTCACGCTGCATCCGCTCCTGCTCCCTGAGGAGAAACACACATTTACAAACACACACACACACACACACACACGCACACACACACACACACACATGCACACACACACACACACACACCTTCACCTTACCTAAACATCTTAATGCAGATATATTGACAAGGCTGTTTGTTTCACTGTGTGTTCCTGAAACTAACCTAACCACAAAACCAGAATATTTGGATTTACCTGTGACACCTGTATTAAAAAGTTCCACCTGCACGCCGCCCCTGTGCCTCCTGCTCTGTACCTGCGCCTCCTCTGTCTCAGCTCCTCCAGGTGCTGCAGGTCCACCCGCTCCTTCTCCTCCTCCGGCAGGGCGTCGTACTCCTCCTCGTCCATCTCCTTCAGACGCAGTTTCTCCCTCTCCATGCTCTCCCGCTGCTCCCGCTCTGACACACGCAGCGAGAGGGAGAGCAGGGAGAAAGAGAGGAGAGGCAGAGAGGAGAGAAAGAGAGAGAGAGGAGAGAGGAGAGAAAGAGAGGAGAGAGGAGAGAGGAGAGGAGAGAAAGAGAGGAGAGAGGAGAGGAGAGAGAGAGAGAGAAGAGAGGAGAGAGAGAGGAGAGAGGAGAGAGGAGAGGAAGGAGGGGCATCAGAGAATTGGACACCAATCCCCATCCCTCCTCTCCTCCTCTGACCCTTGGCCTCTCTCTGAGCTGCCTCCTGCAGCCTCCCCTCCCTCTCCATCCCTCCTTTCCTCCTAGCACCTGCAGCCTCTCTCTGGGCCCTCATCCTGCAGCCTTTTGTCCCTCTCTATCCCTCCATCCCCCCTCTCCTCCATCCCTCCTCTCCTCCTCGGCCTCTCTCTGGGCCCTGTCCTGCAGCCTCCCGTCCCTCTCCATCCCTCCTCTCCATCCCTCCACCCCCCTCCTCCTCTCCCCTCACCTGCAGCCTCTCTCTGGGCCCTCTCCTCCCTCTTCATCCCCCATCCCTCCTCTCCATCCCTCCATCTCTCCTCTCCTCCCCTCACCTGCAGCCTCTCTGCGGGCCCTCTCTGTGGCCTTCAGGGCCTGGTAGCTGTGGGACAGGTTGACCATGTAGATTAAGGGCCTGTTGCTGAGCGCCTTCAGGACGGCCTGCAGGGCGTCGGCCAGCGAGCGACAGTACGGCGTCTCCAGGCCGTCAATCACCACACCCCGGTGACAGTCGCTAAGCTGGGAGGGGCACGGAGGGCAGGGGGTCAGAGAAGAGCAAGACATGCAGTACAGAGTTGTAATTTGGGGAGAACTGGTATTCTGTCCACCCCCTCCCCTGCACACAGTATGCATAACACTCTCACACCGGTGGTAAGTCTGTTAAACTTGTAGTCATTCTTCATACACTTCTCTGAAATGTGACCAGACCTGACCTGTCTCACCTGTACCCAGTCTGTGTACACCTGTCTCACCTGTACCCAGTCTGTGTACACCTGTCTCACCTGTACCCAGTCTGTGTACACCTGTCTCACCTGTACCCAGTCTGTGTGTACCTGTCTCACCTGTACCCAGTCTGTGTGTACCTGTCTCACCTGTACCCAGTCTGTGTACCTGTCTCACCTGTATCCAGTCTGTGTACACCTGTCTCACCTGTACCCAGTCTGTGTACACCTGTCTCACCTGTACCCAGTCTGTGTGTACCTGTCTCACCTGTACCCAGTCTGTGTGTACCTGTCTCACCTGTACCCAGTCTGTGTGTACCTGTCTCACCTGTACCCAGTCCCCCCCCCCCCCCCCCTGTGTGCACCTGTCTCACCTGTACCCAGTCTGTGTGTACCTGTCTCACCTGTACCCAGTCTGTGTGTACCTGTCTCACCTGTACCCAGTCTGTGTGTACCTGTCTCACCTGTACCCAGCCTGTGTACACCTGTCTCACCTGTACCCAGTCTGTGTGTACCTGTCTCACCTGTACCCAGTCTGTGTGCACCTGTCTCACCTGTACCCAGTCTGTCTCACCTGCAGCCGCTCTGAGAGGATGTCCACCAGCAGGTCCTCGGGCAGCAGGCAGGTCATGAGCTCCTGGTCTCCAGTCAGACTGCCGCTCACACTCAGCCGCCTGTGAACCTGAGCCACGGCGCCCCCAGGGCCACGCTGTCCGCAGGCTGGGAACAGGTACACAGGTACTCAGGTACACAGGCACAGGGCTCACAGCACAGCTACAGCACAACAAGACTGTGCACAGGTACCTGTGCGTAAGACTGTGAGTGTGTGTGTGTGTGTGTGTATATGTGTGCGCCTGCGTACGTGCGTGTTTGTGTGTGTGTCTGTGGGTTTGTGTGTCTATAGTGTGTGTGAATGTGTGTTTGTATGTTTAGGGTGTGTGTGTGTGTTTGTATGTTTACAGTGTATGTGTGGGTGTGTGTGTTTGTATGTTTATGGTATGTGTGTGTGAGTATGCGTGTGTGTGTGTGTGTGTTTATGGTATGTGTGTGAGAGACAGCGTGTGTGTTTTGTTTGTGTATGTATGTGTTTGTATTTTTATGGTGTGTATGTGTGGGTGTATGAGTTTGTATGTTTATGGTGTGTGCGAGTGTGTGTGTGTGTGTGTGTGTCTGTGTGCGTGTGTGTGTGTGAGTGTGCGAGAGTGTCTGTGTGTGTGAGTGTGTGTCTGTGTGTGTGTGTGTGTTTGTGTGTGTCTGTGTGAGTGTGTGTCTCTGTGTGTGTGAGTGTGTGTGTGTGTGTGTGTGTGTGTTTGCCTGTGTGTCTGTGTGAGTGTGTGTCTCTGTGTGTGTGTGTGTGTGTGTGTGTGTGTGTGTGTGTGTGTGTGTGTGTGTGTGTGTGTGTGTGTGTGTGTGTGTGTGTGTGTGTGTGTGTGTGTGTGTGTGTGTGTGTGTGTGTACCTGAGAGGTGCTGGTTGGTTGAGAGCCCTCAGTCTTCTTTCCCACGGCGACGCTGGTCTTGCGGGTGGAGAGGGAGGCGGGGCCGGCCTTAGGCTCGCTCCCCTGGCTGCCCTCCGCTGTGTGTTTGGCCAGAGCCTCCACACTGAGGACCCCCGCACCCTGCACTGCAGCACCCATCCCCTCCCCTACACACACACACACACACACGCATGCATACACACACACACACACACACACACAGGCAAACACACATTCACACACGCGCACAGACAAAAACACACAGACACATACACACATAAACGCATATGCGCACACACACATATTTACAGGGTGTCAGATTTCCAAGGGAAAAATACTCAAAAACTGACAAGCCTATATTTACTGAATTTACTGTTTCTTAAAAGAAACCTAAAGTAAAACACAACCTTATTCATGTTTAGGAATGAACATAAGAACTAGCTTATGCATGTCTTGTAATAACAAATGCAACAGAACAGAAAAAGCACTAAAACGTGTCATTGTCATGAGCAAGCAAGGCCTTCTCTACAGCTCTAGCTGTACTCTGCTGCCCCCGGTGGCCATACTGTGCTACTGCGCTGAGCAGTGACTCACCGGTCTCCTCCGCTCTCTTCTGAGCATGCTCCTGGGCTGCCCTGGCGCACAGCTCTCTGGCCTGCAGCCCCGCCCTGCTGCCCCCGGTGGACACGGCCTCCAGCACCACCGAGTCCACGCTCAGACACGCTGCGCCGTAGTGCTTCGCCAGGGCAACCGCCGTCGCTGTCTTACCTGCGCAGAGATCAGCCAGGGCTTAGCCACGCCCCTCATTAAGGAGACACACTCATGGATATACTACAGTATGTTGTAAATATGTGGAATTTCTGAAAACAACATTCACAGAAAAAAAAAAAATATATATATTGCAAGTGACACTAATTTACATATTTTCCCATATATATATAAGTGTTGCAGTATCTTTTCAGGTCTTGATAATATATTTTATTTCCATACACTGCAGTAAAGGGTACTTCTGTAAGGTAGCAACCATCAGACCCCTGTGAGAGCAGGCAGGGAGGGGCTAAAGAGAGGGGAGGGGCTAAGGACAGGGGAGGGCTAAGGAGGGGGAGGGGCTCATTAGAGGCGAGTGGAATAAGGAGAGGGGAGGGGCTCGGGAGAGGGGAGGGGCTAAGGAGAAAAGAGGGACTAAGGAGAGGGGAGGGGCTCAGGAAAGGGGAGGGGCTCAGGAGAGGGGAGGGGCTAAGGAGAAAAGAGGGACTAAGGAGAGGGGAGGGGCTCAGGAAAGGGGAGGGGTTCAGGAGAGGAGCGCGGCGGGGCGGTACCGGAGAGGGGCGCCCCGTGCACGATGATGGAGATGCCCAGCCGGTTTCGGGCGGCCCGGCCCTCGGGGGACAGGTCCAGGCCCATGTGGCGGGCCAGAGCTCTGGAGACGGGGTTAGCCACCAGCTCTCCCACGGCCACGCGGCCCACACCGCCCTCTCTCTCTCTGGGAAGCTCTGCGGAGATACACAGCCACGGCTGAACATCCGCTAACACAGATACGCTACAGCTCTGTGTGTGTGTGTCTGTGTGTGTGTGTGCGTGTGTGTCTGCGTGTGTATGTGTGTGTGAGTGTGCATGTGCGTGTGTATGTGCGTGTGAGTGTGTGTGTGTGTGTGAGTGTGCATGTGCGTGTGTATGTGCGTGTGAGTGTGTGTGTGTGTGTGCGTATGCGTATGTGTGTGAGTGAGTGTGTGTGTGTGCGTGTGCGTGTGTGTGCGCGTGTGAGTGTGTATATGAGTGTGTATGTGCGTATGCGTGTGTGTGTGCGTATGCGTATGTGTGTGTGTGTGTGTGTGAGTGTGTATGCGCGTGAGAACGCCTGCAGTACCTCCACTCGGCGTGCCGTCTTTAGGGGGCGCTGTTTTGTCCTCCTCAGTGGACGGGTCCCCCAGCAGGGGGGGCAGAGGGGAGGCAGTCTCCCCGTCCTGCTCCAGGGCCCCGCCCTCCCCCCCGGCCACAGGGCTCACCCCCTCTTTGGCAGAGAGGGACTTCGACTCTGGACGGACACACACACACACACACACACACAGGACCTCACAGCACCAGTAATCACTAACTCAGAGCTGCACTGCTGTAAGGCCCTCAGCTGAAGCCAGACAGGCGCAGTTGACGGTGATGACAGGAAATCATTCAGTGAGGTCAGGGCTGCTCAAAAAGACTTCTCCTCCACACGCAATAAAAAAAACTTACCCAGACTACAGGGTATAAAAGGGCTAGAACCCAGCTATAGGGGCCAGATTTAATCTGAAATCTGAATGTTGAGGCAGCAAGGTATAAATTTAGGAGCGTTACATTGTGCAAGTCTTAGCCAGGGCTACAGTATGTTATAGGTCAGAGGTTGAGCTGGCACCTGTAACTGAGTACTGTAAGCTTATAACAAGTAACTGTTAAACAGGTGCTCCCTTCCTCCATTTCCCAGCATACCTTGGTCCTCCTGCGGAGGCAGTGCATTCTGGTCCTTGTAGTACTCCAGCAGCTCGGGCGGCAGCCCCTCCCCTGGGACGCGCGGGGGCAAGAGCAGGACGTTTTTGTCGTCGTACCCAGTCATCATGCGCAGGATCTGGGAGGGACCGAGAGAGAGAGAGAGAAAGAGAGAGAGAGAGAAAATGAACTTTCCAGAAGATGCATCTAAAATGGAAGATTCCAGAACCAGCCTTAGGTAGGCAGAATAGTAGTCAGGGCTAACAGTAATGAGTTGAGGATCTTGACTGTCAGAATCTCTGGCTGCCTCCATTTTGTGGGTCTACAAGGCCCCTGGCGCTGCTACTCTGCGATCTTCTCTCTCTCTCTCTCTCTCTCTCTCTCTCTCTCTCTCTCTCTCTCTCTCTCCTGTTCTGCGGTGCGACAGGCCTGTTTCCGGCGAGCTCACCTTCTCCTCCTCCAGGTACTGCGTGTCGTACTCCAGGGAGTAGAACTCCACGGGGAAGGGGCAGGGGTTTCGCACCAGCACCGCGCCCTCCTCGCCCGTGCTGTAGGGCAGGACGGGGCCCAGCTCCAGCAGGGGGGCGGAGAACTCCAGCCGCGGCTCCTCCCCCTGCCCCTGGACCAACAGGACGGGCCGCTGGGTGCTCTGCGCCACGGCCAGCACCAGCCGCTGACTGTACGCCTTCTGTGGGGGGGGGGGTGGGGTGAAGTAGGGTGGGGTTTGGGGGGGGGGTACAGCGCACAGGGGATCACACACTGAGGCCTGCTGGTCTGTCCCTGCCCTCGCAAGCCTGCTAGAGTTGGTGGTAATGTGTAGCGTAATGGCTAGGAAACTGGGCGTGTAACTGGAAGGTTGCGGGTTCAATTCCCAAGTAGGGACACTGCCATTGTACCTTTGAGCGCGGTCTACTCTGTGAAGCCGTGCTCTAAACCTAAATTGTTCAGTACGTATCCAGCTATATAAAGGGATACAATCTAAAGAAACAGCTGTGCAAGTCGCTCTGTATAACTGCACTGATAAATGCCTGTAATGTAATGCAATGTAGAGTTTAGCCAATAAGCTAACGGCTGACTAAAAACGTAATGTTCATGGCGGTTGTTTCGCAGGTCAGAAGCTGAAGAGGGCCGGCCAAACAGGTGCCCTATGGGAAAAAAAGCGGCCAATTTCTCTCTGCTTTTTTATTTTTTAAATTTTGAGGTTGAGTTTCAGCCCTGAGGTTAAAACAACACGGTCAAAAAAGGGGCTTCTCAAACTCCGCGTGGATTTTATCAGAAACAAGACTCTTTGATCTCCAGGTGCTGCTTCAGTGTGGAAAGGGGCTGGCATCGCAAGATTACATCAGCGTGACATAACAGGATTATAGACGGGGTAAACGCTCTCCTTCTGCAGGGGGCACTGGAGAAATGGCCGTGGATCTGATCTCAAGGTTTTAATCCCCGACACTGAATGGTGAAGATTTCGCTTGCGGCATCTCTCTCTTTTTCTATCTCTTCCACACACTCACTCTATCTTTTTCTCCATCTCTCCTCTCTATTCCCACCCTACCCCCCCTCTCCCTCTCTTTCTCTCTCTCTCTCACTATTTTTCTCTCCATCACTTTTTGTCCCCACCCCACTCCCCCCTCTCTCTCTCCCACTCTCTCTTTCTTTTATCTCTCTCCCTATCTCCAGCCCACCCCCTCCCCTCCATATCTCTCTTTCTCCACCCCCCCTCCTCTCTCTCTCTCTCTCTCACGCACTCTCTCGATGTTTAATTTCAAGCGACTTTTATTGGCAGAACATAAGACAGTGTTTCCAAATCAGGTGTGACAGGAAACGGCAACAAACCGAAAAATAATTATACAGATGAATTCTGACAGCTTTCAAACTAAACCCCCCCCCCCCCCCCCCCCCCCTCTCCCCCCCCCCCCCCCCTCCCCCCCCCCCCCCCCCCCCCATCTCTCCGGCAGGCCTGACAGGCTGGCAGTCCTGTGCTGGTGTAAACGAGCGCTGGGCTCGTGCTGCTAAATCCCTCCGCCTGTCACTCATGCGTTTGTGTCTGAGGGGCAGATCTACACTGGGAGAGAGATAAAGGCTGGAGCTGCTATCTGAGCCCCACAGAGCTCAGCCTTACGCCACCGAGGACAGGCTCTCCCTCCCTCTCTCTCTGTCTCTCTCTCCCTCTCTCTCTCTTTCTCTTCCTCTCCCTCCCTCCCTCTCTCATAGCCCCACAGAGCTCAGCCTTACGCCACCGAGGACAGGCTCTCCCTCCCTCTCTCTCTGTCTCTCTCTCTCCCTCTCTCTCTCTCTTTCTCTTCCTCTCCCTCCCTCCCTCTCTCATAGCCCCACAGAGCTCAGCCTTACGCCACCGAGGACAGGCTCTCTCTCCCTCTCTCTCTCTCCCTTTCTCTCCCTCTCTCCCTCTCTCTCTCTCTCTCTCCATCCCTCCCTCTCTCTTTCTCTTCTCTCTCTCCCTCCCTCTCTCTCTCACTCTCTCATAGCCCCACAGAGCTCTGTCCTTACGCCACCGAGGACAGGCTCTCCCTCCCTCTCTCTCTCTCTCCCTCCCTCCCTCTCCATCCCTCCCTCTCTCTCTCCCTTTCTCTCCCTCCCTCCCTCTCTCTCTTTCTCTCTCTCTCCTCCCTCTCTCTCTCTCTCTCCTCCCTCCCTCCCTCCCTCCCTCTCTCTCTCCTCCCTCTCTCATAGCCCCACAGAGCTCAGTCTTACGCCACCGAGGACAGGCTCTCTCTCCCTCTCTCTCTCCCTTTCTCTTCCTCTCTCCCTCCTCCCTCCTCTCTCATAGCATTTTCACAGAGCTCAGTCTCTCCCCGAGGACAGGCTTCTCTCTCTCCCTTCTCTCTCCTAATCTCTCTCATCTTCTTGATCTCACTCTCATTCTCAATCTCTTTCTCTCAGATTCTCACTCTCATTCTCAATCTCTTTCTCTCTATTTCTCCTTTTCTGCCTTCCTCGGTTCCCCATCGTTATTTTTTATCAAGTAGGGTTTTAATTTCAAAATTTCAATTTTAACTCAATAATGTCCTATCATAATGTGTTTCTTTTGCACTTTGTCTTAATGCTTTTAATGTCTTATGTAAAGCACTCTGAATCGCCTAGTTGAAATGTGCTACACAAATAAACTTGCCTTGCCTTGCCCTCCCTCTCTTTCTATCCACCACAGACCATTCAGGTCTGATGAGACCACCGATGAAAGCCTAAACCACTGACTGCCCAAATAACTTAGAACATAACACACGTGTGTCAGCAGTGAAATGGACAGAGACAAAAAGGGTGTGAGGGAGAGAAAGAGAGCAAGAGAGAGGAGAGGGAAAGAGACAGAGAGAGAGGAAAGGAGAGACATAACTATTAAGAGAGAACTAACTGCTCACTTTTTCTCAGCTTCTCCTTTTCTCAATCTATTTCTCCATTTCTCTCTTTCTCAGTTCCCCTCCCTCTCTTTTCCCCAGGACAAACCATTCAGATCTGATGAGACCACCAGATGGAAGGCCTAAACCACTGACTGCCCAAATAACTTAGAACATAACACACGTGTGTCAGCAGCGAAACGGACAAAGAGAGAGAAACAGGATGTGATGAGAGAAAGAGAGCAAGAGAGGCAGAGAGGGAGAGAGAAAGAGAGAGAGGAACGGAGAGAGATAACTACGAAGAGAGAAGAGCCGCGCTCACTTTCTCTCAGCGCGACACACGTTTATCTGCTGGGATTAGTAGAGCCGGCGGGGGCGTCCCGGGCAGCGGGGGCGTAGCGGCTTGCCTACGGGCCGACGGGACCGCGGCTCGTGTGGGAACATTCTCGCCGATGAGCACTCCGACGCGCCGGGGGCTGCCCTCCCGCTCACGGCGACGGTACGGCCTGTCATCCTGACTCCTCCTCCTCCTCCTCCTCACCCGCCGCACGCTCGCGGTCTCTGCCGCGCGGCGTGTTTGTTTACCGGGCCGCGGCGGCGGCGGGGATCGGCGGTCTCCCGCGGTGATGATTCACCGCTCGCGCGTGGACTCCGTGTTTGTTTTTCTCGCGCGCCGTGGCGACAACACGGATCCGGCTGCTCGTTGCCAATAAAGCTAATTGAATTCGTGCGGATTTACAAACAAGGAGCACGGAGGTGTGAAACTCAGCGCTGTAAGGCCGGGGGAAGGGAGGGAGGGAGGGAGGGAGAGAGAGAGAGAGAGAGAGAGAGAGAGAGAGAGAGAGAGAGAGAGAGAAGAGAGAGAGAGAGAGAGAGAGAGAGAAAGAAGAGGGAAAGAGAGAGAGAGAGAGAGAGAGAGAGAGAGGGATAGAGAGGGATAGAGAGACAGAACAGGAGTCTGTCAGGCTCTGTACCCCCTCCGGGTCCTTACCCCTTCCGCAGGGCTGAATTTGACCTGCACGTTGACCCTGTCGCCAGGCAACAGCAGCCCGGCGGAGGGCAGCATCTCGAACGCCGCCGGGGGGGGCCTTGGCTCCTGCCGGGCCTTCCGCTTCAGGTGGAGGGGGACGTGTCCTGTCCATCTGCGGCGGGGGGGGGGTGGGGGGGGGGGGGGGGGGGGGGGGACATCAGAATGCCAGGTCCGTGTCAGACGCATCATTAAAACACCGTCGCGGAACAACGGCGTAAACACTAAAACGGGTAAACGCTCCTGAGGACGGCCATTTTGGCAGCGTGCACCACCAGAAGAGGATAACAGTGACACATACGTGTGCAGGAAAATACGCTGCTACTTCCTGTGGGAAAAGATATGGGGGGGAAGTTCACAAATCTGCTCATTAACCTGCCTTTCCCCTGCACCTCAGCAGATCCGTAAAGGCTGGGATCCCCCCCCACACACTCACACACTGAGCAACTCAACGACCACAGTAAAGCCAGCGCCACAGTTACCATAGTTACATGGTTACCATAAGGCACCACTGCAGCCATGAGCTTAGTGAAGCTCCTGCTCTTGTCTACTGGAGGACGTTTACATCACCGCAGGCTGTACCTGAGAGAACCACTGCTCAAAACTCCCCCCATGTGTTTAACTATTTTACTTGTATCCACAACTGGACTCCAGGGGGCGCTTTTTCACCCAGGGCACGGTACCTTCTTTTTGGGCGCCTCCTCCTCGGCCACACTCCACTCGCAGGGGACCGGCTCCTGATTGGACAGCTGGACGGTGATCACCTGACACTGGCCGCACTGGATGGTGCCGAAGTGCAGCGTCTCCCGGGAGACGGTGAGCGAGGGCGCGGTCACCACCGCCCGCAGGCGCACCTGCACCCAAGGCCCGCCCACCACCTGTCAATCAAACACCACACATGCAGCTTTTAGCCAATAGCGTGCCAGAACAGTGCATTTCAGGATGTAATCCATGAGTATCGATCCCCCGCAGCTCTCCCAAGGCCCTCCCACCACCCTTGCCACCCGCTCTGCTCTGCCCACCACCCCTGCCCTCTGCTCCGCCCACCTGGATGGGCATGATGGTGTCCACCTCCCCCAGGTCCAGGTTAGCTCCACGTGGGTCGAACTTCACCTCGAAGGTCTCCGTCTCGCAATAGGGCAAGTTCTTCACTCTGTCCAGCTCTGTGCTGAACCCTAAAAGGGGGGGGGGGGGCAGGGGTAATAGGGGGGTCAGGGGTAAGAAGGTTACTGGGGGGGTGGGGCAGGGCTCTACAGTACTCCCAATTTTAGAGCATTTGCTCATAAAAATTCATGTGTGCCAACCGGAAAAATAATTTAGGAGCCCATCTACTAACTGGGATCAACTGGTATGCTACTGAACTTAGGAGCACGTGGGCTCCTTGGAAAAAATGCATTCAAATCCAGTGTTCTGGAACTCGCTTTCAGTTATCAGTAGTGATTATGACATCAGCATTAGAATGCTCAGGTAAGAATGTTCCAATCACACATCTGTGATCTCACACTTTAAAACGTCTGGGTTTACTATTCACACACAGACCTGGCTCTGGCCTTTCTCAGTGTGACTCCATGCGCTGGCCGGGCCTCTGTGGATCCTAAAGCTCATTATTACCGCAGCGCATGACAGTCCCTGACAGCTGTCAGTCTCCCACACATCAGGCGCGCCAACGGACAGGAAGCAGACGCAGACGAATTAGCATACAGATTTGGGCCAATTAAATGCGTGTCAGACCTCATATAACTCGGGCTGAAGGCTGCCGCGGTTGGTGAGTCCCACACGCTGTTTAGAAGCCGCACCAAAATGAAATTTACGGCTCGCCAAACCCGGGGTTGCGTCTGCTGCATAAATACGGCTAGCGAAACGAAGTCTGGCGGTTTATCTGAATCTCCTCAGCAGTTTATCTAAATCCCTGCGGTAGGGTTATCTCACTCTCTGATAGGTTATCTGAATCTGTGGTAAGCTACCGGAATCTCTGTGGTAGGTTATCTGAATCTCTGTGGTAGGTTATCTGAATCTCTGTGGTAGGTTATCGTAATCTCTGTGGTAGGTTATCAGAATCGCCATGGCAGGTTATCAGACTTTCTACGGTAGGAAGGGCAGCTTCTCATGCGCACACCCCATCCCAATCTGGCCACTTCCGGGACAGTCCACCTCAGTAACAGTGAGTGCCTCAGAGAGAGATTGAACTGGCGCCAGGGTGGAGATCAATTCAGATTTAAGCAAGGCCAGTTCAGGAAGTGAACTGAAACGCACAGATAGAGACCCACAGTGTCCTGTGAGAGCTTTTTCGGGGGGAAGTCAGGGACACTGAGTGGCTCAGCTCTGGCTCTTGGCAGCTCGTGAAATTTGGGCCCGAACAACTGAGACGTCACAGATCCCAAGCGCAAGTTTTTTCGGCGTCGCTGGTTTTTGAGGTGCGTTTGCGTTGCGTTTCCATGACGACGCTCCACCACGCCCCCTTTTCAGTTGCATTCGGTGCTGTCCTGACTGAAAAATATTTTAGGAGTATATCTACTAACTGGGATGTATTAGCGTGCTCCTTAATTTTTTTCAACTTACGAGCACATGTGCTCCTTTGAAAAAAAATAGTTGTTATGTTGTCGTAGAGCCCCCCCATGACCACAGTCCTATGGGCCCTACAGCATTGGGACACCACTGCCTTTGTCCCATGAGAGTAAGGGTACATTTGAACTGCCCAGGCTGCCTGGGGTAAGTGGTGCATTAGTTCTACCCAGTGAAACACCTGGTGCTGAATGAATCGTGTTGTAATGAACCAGTGGTCAGTGAATCACATATAATGGCTCGGAATCAATGGTCAGTGAATCACATATAATGGCTTGGAACCAGAGGTCAGTGAATCACATATAATGGCTTGGAACCAGTGGTCAGTGAATCACATATAATGGCTTGGAACCAGTGGTCAGTGAATCACATATAATGGCTCGGAATCAATGGTCAGTGAATCACATATAATGGCTTGGAACCAGTGGTCAGTGAATCACATATAATGGCTTGGAACCAGTGGTCAGTGAATCACATATAATGGCTTGGAACCAGTGGTCAGTGAATCACATATAATGGCTCAGAAGCAATGGTCAGTGAACCATGTTTAATGGCTCGGAAGCAGTGGGCAGTACTGAATGAATCGTGTACATTGGCTGGGAAGCGGAGGTCAGTGCTGAAATGCTCACCTGTACTACAGACACGGGTGACCGGGACTCACCTGAGCTGGCCAGCAGACGGCGGTCAGCGCGGAAGGACACGGAGGCGGGTCCGGTGTTGGTCGCCTTGACGATGTGGGTGGCCACGTTGCCGTGGATTACGCAGCCGAAGTCCAGCGCGTACTCGGGCAATACGAACCTGTGGAGGGGACAGCGAGGACACTGAACCCAACACGGCTCACTCCTGGGGTCAAAGGTCAGCTACATCCAAGTCAAAGGAACGTACCAGAGCTGTGACATAAACAGTCATTCATTCATTCAAACCAGGAGGAGCTTAAAAAATGCACTATACTCAAACGCAGTCAAAACCATGCAAGGGTGCAAGGGTGCAAGGATTAAGATGAGGGCGTGGTCTCAGAGTACAGGAAACAGGATGAAAGTGAGGGTATGGCCTCAGAGTGCTAAGAGACATTATGGGGGCGTGGCCTCACCATATATGGGGAAAGAGGGCGTGGCCTATGAGTGCTAAGCAGGTGAGAAGAGCACATGATCTCAGAGAGAAGGGGTGAGGTAAAGGTGTGACCCCACCTGCTGAGCCTCTTGCGCCACCTGCTGCCGGACCCAGGTGTCCCCTGCTCTCCTCCTCTGCCGCCTCCTCCAGGAGGAGTACAGCATTCTCCTTCACCAGCAACCTCTCCACCTCCATCTGCAGCAGGGCATCATACTACAGAGAGAGAGGAGGAGAGGGGGAGAGACAGGGAGAGAGAGAGGGAGAGAGAGGGAGGGTGAGAGGGGGAGAGAGAGAGGGTAAGGGGGACGAGAGAGGACGAGAAAGAGGGGAGTGAGAGAGGGTGAAACAGAGAGAGAGAGAGAGGGTGAGAGTCTCAAAAGAGAGGAAAAGAAAAGCAGAATAGAAATGGGAAGACAGAAGAGAGAAAGAGGGAGGGAGGAACAGAATGGGCACAGAGAGGTAGAGAGAGATTCAGTGTTGGTGATGGACAGAGAAATGGATCAATCACATCATTCTGTTAATTTTCCTTGTTACCTGATGTTTCATGTGTTCCTTGCCATGCTTTGGCAATACAAATGCAAATCTTTTCATGCCAATAAAACATTGAACATTGAATTTGAATTTGAATTTAGAAGGGTTATAAAAAGGGGAGAAAGAAAGAGAGAAACATTTTAAGTCCATTCCCACCATTACCGCTACGATAATATTTAGTACAATAAGTTCTCCTCCATTTCAACATGTCCACGTTCTTCATCACCCTGGATACCGTAAGCCCCCACTGGAGGACACACTGAGCTTAAGAAGGCTTTGCACTAATCCAGCATCACTGCACTAGGGGAGTCTGGCCTTCAGGCTGAGGGGGTTTCTGGTTTCTGTGCTCCCGGGTAGCTAAGGTTTGGAGAAGATCGGGGGGGACGAGGAGTTTTTCAGGTTTTGGGGGAGAGGGGAAACTCACGGTGGGGACGTAGTCGTCCACGGACAGGGTCACCCCTCCGGTTTGGGGCCGGCTGAGCATCTCCTCCCTCTGCCGCTCCCTCTCCAGCGCCTCCCTGGCCTCCTTCAGCACGGAGCCGTACCTCTCCTCCTCTGCTCCCGAAAAAAGGGGGGGGGTCAGGGAATGAGGGAGGGGAGGGGGGTTAATGTCCTCAGCACACTTTCATTTAACAGATTTTTCCATATTCAGCCAAATGCAGATGAAATCGAGCCGGCAATCTCGCTCTCTCTCTGTCAGCACCGTCAGCTTAAAGAGGCACAAAATGGCTGACAGGCGGCCAAATGGAGAACACCAGGGAATGCAGTATATGGGCATTTAATGGATGCGGCGTCTGACTCCATTAAGCCGGGCTCATTTGGCAGTGCCCGAGGCGGCTCGCGGCGTGGCGGCCATTTTGTGATGACTCTCTCCCCCCGGATGGTGGACAGAACGCATACCCAGGTTTCTGGGGAGGTCCAGGCAGACGCGCGGGAAGATCCCCTCTCCTCTCAGGGCGACGGTCTCCACCTCGAAGAAGGACACCTGGAGGTCAAAGGTCGCGTGGAAGGCCTCGGGGACCCCCGGCAGGTAGTACACCGTCAGTTTCTGCTCCGCATTGGCCTGTATGTGGCCCTGTCACAGGGAGGGGGCAAGAAGGGTGGTGTTATTATTCACCATTACAGAAACAACAGCCTTTCTGCTTTTCATTTTAGGGTGGTATCAATTCATTATCAATTGTACAGTTGTACAGCACAAACGCCTTCATTTCTTCAGCTAGTTTATGAAACCAGTGAACCACACACAAACACAAACACACACACACACACACACACACACACACACACACACACACACACAGTATATAGTACATGTATGAACACTTCCCTCAGTCTAGGAAGTGGGCATGAGGGAAGCATCAGTAAAATAAATGGAACAATTTGCTTCAGGAGCTGAACAGTATGTGGAACAGTTATCATCCCTGGGGCCATAATTTAAGCTCCTGAGTTTGAGAGTGGCCCCCCAGGGAGGAATTTACCCCCCTGCTGAGTGTGTGGGTGCCCCCCCCCCAGGGAGGGATTTCCCCTGCTGAGTGTGTGTGTGCCCCCCCACAGGGAGGGGTTTACCCCCCCTGACTGTGCGGGTGACCCCCCAGGGGGGGGGTTTACCCCCCTGACTGTGCGGGTGACCCCCCAGGGGGGACTGACCGTGTGGGGGACACCAGGGGCACACCGGGCAGCAGATCCTCGGGGGCAGATCCGGCTCCCCCAGCAGGGCGCTGAACTCCAACCCCACCTTCCCTGTGTTCCGCAGGGTGACCTCCGCCTCTGCCACACGGTCAAACAACTGGGGGGAGAGAGAGAGAGAGGGAGAGGGAGAGAGAAGTGGAGAGAGAGAGGGAAAGAGAGAGGGGGAGGAAGAGAGGAGAGAGAGAGAGAGGGAGAGAGAGAGATATAGGGAGGGATGAGAGAGACAGGGACAGAGGGAGAGAGAGAGAGGGAGTGAGAAGTGGAAAGAGAGAGGGGGGAGGAAGAAAGGGAGAGTGAGAGAGAGGGAGAGATAGGGGTAGAGAGGCAGAGAGATAGAAAGAGAGAGACAGCAGGAACCAGAATCAAAACCCAAAAACCTGGCACGGTTCACATTCCCGCTTGCACCGGAACATTCCGACGGTTCCTGCCAGAGCAAGAGCCAAACTCCCAGCCAATCCTGGGAGACCTCAACAAGCCTGAACAGGATGGCGGCAACATAACAAGATGGCGGACAACCAGGCACCGTCCAGGCCAGGTCATTGAATAAAGCACCTGTTCAAGGAGACCGCCTGCCAACTGGTCAGCTTGGGCCAATGGCGTCACCTGAGGCAAAAAAGGTGCAAGCTAAATGCGGGCACCTCTAGGACCCTGGCACAGGCTGGCAAGTCACCTTAAAAAGAGGTAAAATATCTCCGGTAGCCAGTAGCCCGTAACTGCCCACGCTAAGGAAAAGTGAGAGAAATTAGATTTGGAAGCAGCAGAAGCTGAGAAGCTATTTGGCAGATAGAATCCGCGCCCCACTGATACGCCCACTATCGCTCCAAATGGACCAGTGAGCGCGGGGGCACCCTTAACTAGTTTTAGGCGATAGCCCACACTGGGCGGCGGCGCCACCACAGGAAGGAAGCGGACGGGGCAAACAGTCGCTCCCCTGGGACAGCAGTCCGCTCCTCCTCCTCCTCCTCCGCAGCAGGAGGACTGCCGAAAGCAGGGGCGTTTTATCTCCCCGCCTCCGGCACGGCCGGAGAGCACGCTGGGGCCGCCAGCTCGCCGGCGTCACATGATCTCTCCAGCGCACACTTCCCACCGCGCCGCTCACGGGCTTCTCCAGCACAGGCGGCGGCTCATCGATAAACACGAGCGACTTTTCACTGCTGTGACTGAAGGATACAGAGGATGGCCTCTCACCTCTGTAGTCAGGTTTCTTCCCACCAGGGAAGCTTTTTTTCTCTCCACCGTTTGAGTGTTTTTCTTACCACTGGGGAGTTTATTTTCACCACACTTGCTCGATTTGTGGGGGCACAGACCTGGTTTTTGCCCAATTTCCTTTTCCTTGTTTTCCCTGTAATATGTCTCTCTGACAGTGTTTCTGAAAAAAAGCTATGTGCAAATAAAGTTGAATTGAACTGAACTGGAGGGAATGTCGGCCTAATGCAAGCTATAGCAAGCTACCAGCAAGCTTCTATGAATCATCAAGTGCATAATGAAGTAAGCCTAAATGTAACCCAAAGATTAAGTACTCAATGTTTTAAGAGTTCTACGATGTTGGGCTGTAACCACAGGGCTGTCATTTTGTTGCTGCTGATTGGCTGTGTATGCAAGTGGGCGTGAAAGCTCCACCCCCATGGTCCACAAGTTCCGTGCACAGCAGCACTCATTCGGTTCAGTGGAAATCTGAGTGGCCACAAAGTTCCCACATTGTTCCCCCAGGGCAGCACTGCAAAACATAACTGGCGCTCTCAGGTGACTTCCCTGGTTAAATAAACAGAAAGATAAATGGGGAGATTTGTACCTGGAGACAGGTTTGGACTCTTGCCCTTTGAAGAATAGGTTCTTTGCAAGGTTTTTTTTTTTTTTTTTCTTCCAAAGTCTAAGTCAGTGTTCTAGAACTCCACAGCTTCCAGCCACCAGCAGTGATTGTGACATCAGCGATTAGAATGTTCAGTTAAGAACGTTCTGATCACACACATCTGTGACCTCACACCTTAAAGGGCCAAGGGGCAAGCGGCAGGGTACCTGCAGGCCCAGGTCGATCTCCGTGGTGTCCAGGCTGTAGCTGGCCAGCGAGGACTCCCCCCGCAGGGCGATCTCATAGGTGGGCCCGCCCTCCACCTGGCACAGGGCCAGCACCTGGCCGCTGATGTGGGCGTGGCCGTAGAAGGTGAAGGACACCTGCTGGCTCTCGCCCGGGAGCAGGACGCCGTGGATCGGCAGGATGTCGAACACCTGCGCGCGGGAGAGAGGCTGTAACCGGGGGCAACAGACGGCAAGGCAACGAGGCCCGACAGAAACCATGCTTGCCATGCTATTCGGCCATATTCCACTGACAGGGATGGAGAGGCACTGATGATTCAGAAAATAATAATATAATAATAATAATAATAATAATAATAATAATAATACTAGCAATTAATTTATTCATTCAGCACTTGTCTTGCAGGTGTGCAAACTGCCATACAGATATTGGATGTGACATTATATGACAGATTTAATTAATTAATATTTAATGCCTAGTTACCTGTTCCACTCCGACACCGGGCTGGTCTTCGGCACTGGGACTCTGGGCTTCACGCTTCCCCTCGGCACTCTGGGGCGGCGGGCCCGGTGAAGTTCGGTGGGCCGGGTCCTGTGGGCCCGGTGAAGATCGGTGGGCCGGGTCCTGTGGGCCCGGTGAAGTTCGGTGGGCGGGGTCCTGTGGGTCACCCCCCAACACGTGCCCTGGGTTTGAGAAACATGGCCACAGTGCCTATGAGTCACCCTCCCCCTCCCCCCCCCAACCACCCCCACTCAACTGAAGTCCTAACGTCACTGAGGCAACAAGCCCACAGATGAAAACTGTGACTGCTACACACAGACTGAGCTCTGACAGGTCCCCAACCCACTCAGAGTACCCCAGCCTAACACCTGTTTCTAGAGAGAGACTGGTCACCTTTTCTCTCTGTAATTGAACTGAATTTTGAGTCCAATGTGTCAATCTAATTATATAAATGAGACATTCCTTCTCTGTCTGCGTTCCTTCTCTCTCTCAAATTAAAATGAGCGTTATCTTCATGAAAGAATCTGAGTTCCTAAAGCAGAAAGTACACAGACCATGACATTATAAGAACAGGAGAAGAAGAAAAAAAAACCACAATGAGTCATCCAAACCCCCTAACCACACAAACCCAATCTGTCACTCCCCCCAAGTCCCCCCCTCTCTCTCCTACACTCTCTTCCTTCTCTCTCCCTTCACTATCTCTCTCTCTCCCCCATTCTTATTCCCCCATCTTCACTCACTCTCTCTGTAATGTAGCTGTGTAATAGCAATGTTACAGTTACAGTAAGTAGCATCAAATAGGAGAGACAGGTGGGCCTGTCAGTCATTTTAGATAAGGGCTACACCGCTCTCTCTCTCTCTCAATTCAATTCAATTCAATTTGCTTTATTGGCATGACAAATTTGTACATTTGTATTGCTAAAGCTTTTAAGGTACAACCTCTCTCTCTCTCTCTCTTCTCCTCTCTCTCTCTCTCTCTCTCTCTCTCTCTCTCTCTCTCTCTCCCTCTCTCTCCCTCTCTCTCTCTCTCTCTCTCTCTCTTTCTGCCTGTGGTGGTTGTCTGGGTTTGTTTTTTGTTGTTTGGTCTGTTTTTTGAATTTCTGTAATTTCTGTATTTGAACAATGTCCCAATAAAAGGGGTTTAAAAAAATCTCTCTCTCTCTCTCTCTCTCACCTCCTTGATAAGAACAGGGCTTCTGCGAGGAGGGGGCGTGTCCATTGGGGAGCCCCGCCCACCCCCGATCTCATTTTCGGGGTTCTTCTCGCCCCCCTCCTCCATCTCATCCTCCAAGTGCAGCGTGGGAGCTTCCACTTCCCTTCAAAGGGAGATGGCAAAAATAAACAAAACAAAACAAAACAAGAAAAGAGAGAATAATTTTACATAGAGATTCACTCACTTCCTGCGCATAAAAGGAAGATTAATTAACAACAGTAATACTCATGGGGAATGAACAAGGGAATTCAACTACAGGGCATAGGAAACTCTTTAGGAACTTTACAAAACAAAAACGGATTCATAAAGTCAGAAAGAGAGAGAGAGCCCTTAGCATCAAACTAGACTATAACACTGTTATTACACAGCTAACAGAGACAGAGCCCCTTGCATCAAACATGGCTATAACACTGTTATTACCCAGCTAGCAGAGACAGAGCTCTTAGCATATAACAGGACTATAACACTTAATACACAGCTGGGGGTTTTTTCAAGTAAAAAGTGACTGTAAATGATGTATTACACTGTTATTACCATGCTGTACTGATGTCATAGTGACAGTGATATAAATATGTTAATAATAATAATGTTTCTGTTGTTTTTGTTGCTCTTACAGAAGGAATTTGACATATTATGAGCCAAATATTTCACAAAGAACAGAGATTGAGAAGAGAAGGAGATTTTGCATCTGTATGAATGCATAATTAAGTTTCTGTACTCTTCGGAAACATTGACAAAATGGATTTCCTGCCAATAAAAAAAAATTAATTTGAGAGAGACAGAGAGAGAGCTAGAGGGGTGAGAGAGAGGGGGAGGGCGTAAAAGAGGGAGCGAGAGAGGGATTAAGACAGAGGGAGAGGGAGTGAGAGAGAGAGAGAGAGAAAGGGGGGGGGGGAAGGGATTCTGGGATAAACAGACAGCACACACACACACCTGCAGCCATGCAGTGCTGTGGCAGCAGCCTCTTCATTCTGAGCAGACGGGATCGCTCTCACACCGTAACCATGGTACCCAGCATTCACAGACACAGTGGCTCTGCTTAAACACTTCTCTCCACTTTCTGTCATATTTCTGACTAATGCTCTGTCTCTCTCTCTTTCACATTCCCTCCCTCTACCCCTCTCTCCTCTCTTTTACTTTCCCTCCCTCTACCCATCTCACCTCCCTTTTACATTCCCCCCCCTCTACCCCTCTCTCCTCTCTTTCACTTTCCCTCCCTCTACACCCCTCTCATCTCTCTTTCACTTTCCCTCCCTCTACCCCTCTCATCTCTCTTTTACTTTCCCTCCCTCTACCCCTCTCTCCTATCTTTTACTTTCCCTCCCTCTACCCCTCTCATCTCTCTTTCACTTTCCCTCCCTCTACCCCTCTCATCTCTCTTTTACTTTCCCTCCCTCTACCCCTCTCATCTCTCTTTTACTTTCCCTCCCTCTACCCATCTCTCCTCTCTTTTACTTTCCCTCCCTCTACCCCTCTCTCCTCTCTTTTACTTTCCCTCCCTCTACCCATCTCTCCTCCCTTTCCCTTTCCCTCCCTCTACCCCTCTCTCCTCTAAGCACTCTTTTATTTCTTTTCTCACAGTGCAGACGGTTTCCCTGGCTACGGGGAAACAATAAGTGTTTTCAAAACTGGGAGGCTAAACTAAGCTAAATCAAACCCATTATTAGCTGGAGCACCAAGTCATTCATTTACATTAGCGGTAAACGGCTAACGACTTTCTCCCATGGTCTGAACACACGTACGTTATGCCAACGGTAAGCATGGCCCATTATTCAGGGCTCTCCAGACTGGGTGCTGTGCCGCTGGGGACCAGCAGGGGGCAGTGTTGTGCAGGGGAAGCAGCAGCAGGCTGCGGTGGTGAGATCATTAGCGTCCCTCTCACATGCGCGCTGGTAATTTATCAGGGATAATTAATTCGCACGGCACACTCTCCATCAACATCCCAGAGGAGACGAGAGGAGACCCTTTCCTCACAGCCTCTTCCCAAACAGGTTTTTTCTGCACAATAACAGATTTCAACACAGATCTGATATCAGGACACACACACACACACAAGCACGCACACACACACACACACACACACTCACACACACACACATACACACACACACACACACACACATACACACACACACACATATACACACTCACACACACACACATACACACACACACATGCCTGCTCCCTCGAACGCACGCACGCACATGTACACGTACACACACAGAC
>CM045887.1:60604906-60609906 GCA_025169545.1 Anguilla japonica | reverse complement strand
CTGCTTTCCCACCCAGAGTTCTTTCTCTCTCTGAAGGAGTTATGAATGGTTATAATGTGCATGTGAAGTGACATTCAGGAGATATGTATGTTTATAAAGCGCATATGAAGTGACATTCAGGAGTTATGTATGTTTATAAAGCGCATGTGAAGAGACATTCAAGATTTATGTATGGCTATAATGTGTAAAAGCGTGTTTTTAATTGCTTATAGAGTGTAAAGGCGTGTGTGTAATTGCTTATCGAGTGTAAAAGCGTGTGTGTAATTGCTTATAGAGTGTAAAGGCGTGTGTGTGTAATTGCTTATAGAGTGTAAAGGCGTGTGTGTGTAATTGCTTATAGAGTGTAAAGGCGTGTGTGTGTAATTGTTTATAGAGTGTAAAGGCGTGTGTGTGTAATTGGTTATAGAGTGTAAAGGCGTGTGTGTGTAATTGCTTATAGAGTGTAAAGGTGTGTGTGTGTGTAATTGCTTATAGAGTGTAAAGGCGTGTGTGTGTAATTGCTTATAGAGTGTAAAGGCGCGTGTGTGTAATTGCTTATAGAGTGTAAAGGCGCCTGTGTGTAATTGCTTATAGAGTGTAAAGGCGTGTGTGTGTAATTGGTTATAGAGTGTAAAGGCGTGTGTGTGTGTAATTGCTTATAGAGTGTAAAGGCGTGTGTGTAATTGCTTATAGAGTGTAAAGGCGTGTGTGTAATTGCTTATAGAGTGTAAAGGCGTGTGTGTAATTGCTTATAGAGTGTAAAGGCGCGTGTGTAATTGCTTATAGAGTGTAAAGGCGTGTGTGTGTAATTGCTTATAGAGTGTAAAGGTGTGTGTGTAATTGCTTATAGAGTGTAAAGGCGTGTGTGTAATTGCTTATAGAGTGTAAAGGCGCGTGTGTAATTGCTTATAGAGTGTAAAGGCGTGTGTGTAATTGCTTATAGAGTGTAAAGGCGTGTGTGTAATTGCTTATAGAGTGTAAAGGCGTGTGTGTAATTGCTTATAGAGTGTAAAGGCGTGTGTGTAATTGCTTATAGAGTGTAAAGGCGCGTGTGTGTAATTGTTATAGAGTGTAAAGGCGCGTGTGTGTAATTGCTTATAGAGTGTAAAGGCGTGTGTGTAATTGGTATAGAGTGTAAAGGTAAAGGCGTGTGTGTAATTGCTTTATAGAGTGTAAGGCGCGTGTGTGTAATTGCTTATAGAGTGTAAAGGCGTGTGTGTAATTGTTATAGAGTGTAAAGGCGTGTGTGTAATTGCTTATAGAGTGTAAAGTGCGTGTGTGTAATTGCTTATAGAGTGTAAAGGCGTGTGTGTAATCGGTTATAGAGTGTAAAGGCGCGTGTGTGTAATTGCTTATAGAGTGTAAGTGCGTGTGTGTAATTGCTTATAGAGTGTAAAGGCGCGTGTGTAATTGCTTATAGAGTGTAAAGGCGTGTGTGTAATTGCTTATAGAGTGTAAAGGCGTGTGTGTAATTGCTTATAGAGTGTAAAGGCGTGTGTGTAATTGCTTATAGAGTGTAAAGGCGTGTGTGTAATTGCTTATAGAGTGTAAAGGCGCGTGTGTGTAATTGCGTATAGAGTGTAAAGGTGTGTGTGTAATTGCTTATAGAGTGTAAAAGCGTGTGTGTAATTGCGTATAGAGTGTAAAGGCGCGTGTGTGTAATTGCTTATAGAGTGTAAGTGCGTGTGTGTAATTGCTTATAGAGTGTAAAGGCGCGTGTGTGTAATTGCTTATAGAGTGTAAAGGCGTGTGTGTAATTGCTTATAGAGTGTAAAGGCGCGTGTGTAATTGTTTATAGAGTGTAAAGGCGTGTGATTAATAGGTTATAGAGTGTAAAGGCGTGTGTGTGTAATTGCTTATAGAGTGTAAAAGTGAGTGTAATTGTTTATAGAGTATAAAAGCGTGTGGTTTATTGTTCGCTGTGCACCAGCGGCTGTGCGCGGAGCTGAGGGATCTCCGGAGGAAGATTGACGGGGTCAAGGCGACCGCGGGGCGAGGGCTGAGCCTCGGTATCGATCCCCCAGGGGGGGGGACGGTCGATTTTCGTCTCTAATGATCCTCTGGGCATCAGCGGGGGGGGGGGGGGGAGAGGGGGGGGCAGGGCGCTCAGGCGAGACGCTTTGATTGGTCGAGGTCAGCGAGCGGTCACGGTCGCGGGGCACTTCATTACGGCGCAGTGCCGGAGACCGGGCCTGCCAATCTTCGGCAGGTAACCCCGCCTCACTCCCCCCCTCCACCCCCCCCCCCGCCTCCACCCCCGGGCACCGCTGCAGATACACACACCTGGGTCTCCCGGAGGACCAAACTCCTCCACAGCCATTTACTGGGACATGAGCCACAAATGCTTCATGTGCCGTTGGAAATGGATTCTGCTTTCCAAGATTCCCGGTAAAAAGACCATCTGTGACACAGCACTGGGGGTCTCCACACATCCCGCAGTATATACTAATATGGCCGGTATTCAGAATAACGAGCTTTGACAGTAGTGAGTAATTACGCAGCTGAGAAGAATGCTTTTACCATTAGCTACTGGCTTTTACACGTTACTGAAAAATAAAAAACGGTCAACATCTGATTTGGGTAAAAAAAATCCAATATGCATAGCAGATTTGGATTTCAGATCTTTTTCTTCTGTACAAGACCCCTCCATTTCAGACACATCCCTCAAACCAAGCAGTGTCCCCCCCCCCATCCCCCCCTGGATAGGTTGATCTCTTGTGGCACTCTCCCTGGATAGGTTGATCTCTTGTGGTACTCTCCCTGGATTGGTTCATCTCAACTGGTACTCTCCCTGGATTGGTTGATCTCAACTGACACTCTCCCTGGATTGGTTGATCTCTTGTGGTACTCTCCATGGATAGGTTGATCTCTTGTGGTACTCTCCCTGGATTGGTTCATCTCAACTGGTACTCTCCCTGGATTGGTTGGTCTCAACTGACACTCTCCCTGGATTGGTTGATCTCTACTGTTATTCTCCCTAGATTGGATGACCTCAACTGGTACTCTCTCTCGATTAGTCAATCTCTACCGGTACTCTCCCTGGATTGGGTGATGCTTTGTGGTACTCCCTCTCTGGATTGGGTGATCTCTACTGGTACTCTCCCTGGATTGGATGATGCTTTGTGTTGCCGTCCCTGGATTGGGTGATGCTTTGTGGTACTCTCCCTGGATTGGGTGGTCCCTGCCGTACACCCCGTGGGCTGGGATGCCCCTACCTGATGGTGTAGCGGTCCTGGTCCACCAGGAAGGCCCAGCGGTAGGTGACGGGCAGCGGGCTGCAGTTGGTCATGGCGAGCTGCCGCTGGCTCTCGGTGTGGTTCAGCACGCAGCCGAAGTCCAGCCGCTCGCTGGAGAAGCGCAGGTTGGGAAAATGCACCTCCCCCCTCAGCCCCACCGCGTCCCGCTGCGGGTGGTCCCGGTACCGCACCTCCAGGACCTCCTCCGCCACCCGGGTCACGCTGTCCCGCCGGAAACGGGGGTCGAAGCGCACCCAGAGCTCCGCCTCCGCCCCCACGGGCAGGACCAGGGACTGCAAGCACAGACAAACCACCGCCCCCCCAACAATGAGCGGCAGAGCAACCAACCAATCACCCACCGCCCGCATCACAGCTCATTCGCATTCAAACGCACGCCCCAAAGACATCACCCGCAACGCTAACGTCCGGACCCTAAAAGCCAAAACACTTCACTAAATTTGAAATATACTGCAATACGGGGACACACAGTGCCGCACGGGGGCCGATAATCAAAAGTTAATGGCCGCCATTATGCTTTTTCTCCCGCGATGGATCTACGCTCGAGTAACGAGAGGAAGGTCGTGATGGTTTGTAGGCCCCAGGGAATGCTGCGGAAAAAATCTAGCAAAACAGCCGTTCTAATCAACCCGCATTAAAATACCCAGCCTGCACCACTGCGGAGTTTACGCAACGAAGGCTGCTGCAGCCTCCAGAGGAGGAGGAGGAGGAGGAGGAGGAGGAGTGAGGCTTGTCAAATTTGCGCTGGTCGCAGCGTTATGAAGTTTTCATTATGGTGAGAGGAGATTCGGACGACGCAGACAAATGACTCAATTAGGGCTAACGAACGCGGAACACAACCAGGCGACAGCAGGAATGTGCTCCCCGACAGCCGTCCTTCAGTGCTGGCTTGTCTTGTGAACGGCTTGTCGGTTGAATGGCTTGTGGTGTGAATGGCTTGTCGGTTGAACGGGAATGGGGGTGTACCTTTGAGGTGACGATCGCGTCGTCGCCCTGGCGCTCACACAGACCGAAGGGCTGGACCAGGCCCAGATCCATGGACAGGGGGAGGGAGGACACGTTCCGCAGGACCAGGGGCTGGAAGAGAGGGACCAGGGAGGAGCCGGGGGCCTGGAGAGAAACAGAGGAGTCAAACACACACACGCTGTCAAACACACACACACACACACACACACACACACACACAGCTGTGCTCACACACGCCACACCCGGGCTCACCTGAGATTGAATCTGGTCCAGGATGAGTTTGATTTATGAGAATGTAGCTTCTCTCAGTTAAACTGTGAAAAACAGAGATTAGAGAAAATGCATGCGTGCACGCATAAACACACACACACAAACACACGCTCATGCACACACACGCATAAACACACACACACACACACACACACCTACACACACACACATGCTCACGCACACACACACACGCCGAGCCAGAGAAACACTTCTTCCTCTCTCTTCCCCTCTGTGAGTGTGACACTCTTTCTCTCTCCTCTGTGAGGGCGTCATTCACTGATCTCTCTCCTCGCTGAAGAACAGGCACTTAGCGGCTCTGACTGGCTGGTCCCCGATCGCTCGGCTCGTTCTCGAACCCGCGCGCGGGAGCTGTCAGCAGCCGGACGAATGGGGCGGGGCCGCACAACAGAGCGCCGCGGAAAGTACATTAGCATCTTTAGTTCTGAAAGAGCCGATCCGCGGCAGAGCGCAGAGACCAGCTGCCGCCGGGTATAACACACGCGTATAAATATAAAGGTACAGCCTCTGCTG
>CM045887.1:60554906-60597406 GCA_025169545.1 Anguilla japonica | reverse complement strand
TGTAGGAGCAGTGGTCTGAGCAGCAGTGTGGAGCAGTGGTCAGAGCAGCAGTGTGGAGCAGTGCTCAGAGCAGCAGTGTAGGAGCAGTGGTCAGAGCAGCAGTGTGGAGCAGTGGTCTGAGCAGCAGTGTGGAGCAGTGGTCAGAGCAGCAGTGTGGAGCAGTGGTCTGAGCAGCAGGAGCAGTGGTCAGAGCAGCAGTGTGGAGCAGTGGTCAGAGCAGCAGTGTGGAGCAGTGGTCAGAGCAGCAGTGTAGGAGCAGTGGTCTGAGCAGCAGTGTGGAGCAGTGGTCAGAGCAGCAGTGTGGAGCAGTGCTCAGAGCAGCAGTGTAGGAGCAGTGGTCAGAGCAGCAGTGTGGAGCAGTGGTCTGAGCAGCAGTGTGGAGCAGTGGTCAGAGCAGCAGTGTAGGAGCAGTGGTCAGAGCAGCAGTGTGGAGCAGTGGTCAGAGCAGCAGTGTGGAGCAGTGGTCAGAGCAGCAGTGTGGAGCAGTGGTCAGAGCACTCTAAGTTTCCTTCTCAGGCAGAACACTTGTAGCCTGAAGCCTGTTGCCTTGGGAAAAAATATCAGACTGTGTATTGCAGCCTGTGGTACACAGTTAGTGCACACAAAGACTAATGATGCTCTATAGAATCTGACTAAGAATACAGACAGGAAGCTAAATCGCAAGGCCCGTAAGTCCACTCTCCTCCTTTAAGGAGCTCTAAATCCTGTCAAAATAATTAGCGCGTTCACCAAACACGATTCCTGGGAAACAGTAAACAACGCCATCAAGGACATCTGCAAGTGGCTTGTCCCCTGTCCCCCTTCCCCCCCCCATCCACCCCCATCCCCCCGCCCCCATCCCCCGCTCGAGATGGCGGTAATTGGAGCGGCATTAAAAGGCGCCGTGTTCGCCGTGGCGTAGCGTAGCTTCGGCGGTAATGAGACGGACCGAGGCGGCGTCTGTTCCGCCGCCGCCGCCGTCGCGTGGAGAAAGCCTTCGAAACGCGCAACGTTTACCGGAGAAAAACCGTTAAACACACAACAGAAAAAGAAAACAAAGAAACGATGGCAATTATTATGCAGGATAAGTCAACTTGATTTTTGAAAAAAAAAAAAAAAATTATTCATCTTTTTGATATTGCAGTTGATTAAATGTAAATGTCTGCCTGCTACAGACGCTGTTTTGAGCTCTGAGGAGCTTTGAGCTGTTTGAATTAGCATCTCCAGTCTATTAATTATTTGGGACAAACCTGTCTCAGCTGACATGAAAAACTCTCTGCTGAAAACTCAAGCTGGGCCCGGCTGGGATTCTAAGCTGGCTTGAGCTGGTTTAAACTGGTCGTAGCTGGTCTGTGGCCGGTCAAAACTGGTCTCTGGCTGGACAAAGCTGGTCTAAAGCTGGTAGAGTAAGCTGGTGGTCAACTGGTGGACCAGCTGCCTATATACAGCTGGTTGACCAGCAAGAATTTATCGAAAACACAGATGAAATAAGCTTGACCAGTTTAGGCTGGTTTAAGCTGGAATTTTCAGCTTTCATTGTGCCTACAACGTTGCCGCGACAGTCAGACAATGTTAAAAAGAATAATGAAGTGGGCGCTGTTCGGTAGCAGGCTTGAGAACACAGCATGCAGGTCCCCTTGTGTACTACATTACAATATTGACCAACCTAATCACAATTTTAGATGAACTCAGCTCCGACGGGAGATTGAGCTCTACGATGGCGGAACTGGTCAATATCAGATTTACTCAATAGCCAAGACTGACCTGATTCAGACCCGATCGATGTGGTTCCAGGGTCACAGTTTGTAATTAGGAGGTAAAGTTCTGATTGGACCACTGTGTCCAAGGAAACCGCCCCTTTCCTGCTACGGTGGCTAATCATCTCTTCTAGCCCCCCCCCCAGCATTTTGACACCACCCTTCTCCATGCCCCCCTGACTCTTTGTATAACCAAGGCATTCATCTCACCTCACCACAGGGGAAATGCAGACAGACAGACACCTCACCATAGAGAAATAAAGGAAGACAGACAGACGAACACACCGCACAGTCCTGCCTGACCTTAGAAACAAATAAAACGACAGACGGACAGGTGGACAAACGGTTCGGCACCTGTCAGTCTCTGGCCTCACAGTAGTTAGATATGGCGAGTGGACAACACACTCCTATGTGACCACGGATATCAGACAGACAGACAGACAGACAGACAGACTGACAGTTCTCCCATAATGCAACAGATGGACAGAATTCCCCCGCCTCACCACAGAGACGGACTGACAGACACACACGCAGTCCTCCGCAGACCTGCTCCGCTCAGATGCTACAATGCAGTATTCACAGGGGACAGGTACTATTCTCAATTAAGTGACACTCCTCCCAGACATCCCTCTTCATCATTTCTCCCATCTGCATCAGCAGATACCCCCCACTGTACCCCTCCCCTTCCCCCAACCCCCTGCCCCCCCCCCCCCCACATTTCCCGCACAACCACTGCCAGCTCTGTCGTTCCCTCTCCACACAATCGGAATTAAAAATCAATTTCCATAAAGCAAAGGCAAGCGCTTCCAATTGATGTCCGTGGCATAAAGCTTTAATTGGGCTGCGCAGATTGAGTAATCTGGGGGGGGGGGGGGGGTGAATCGCACTGTGTGTCGTCGTCGTCCCCCCCACTGCACGGTTCTCCCTGATTAACTGCTCTTCACTCAGCCCGTCTTCTACGCCAGGACACCCCCCCTCTCACTTTGGGTGTGAAATTAGGGGAGGAACAGAGGAACTAGATCTGCTTTCCAGGAAGCAGCATCCACTAGAAGTGGGGAAAGGGGGGGGGGAGAGAAAAAGGTCCTTTTATCTCCAAAACAATCTCTAGCCAAAAGAGAACTACAGGCAGTAGTGGGTACAGTGACACGTGCCTAACTCTCTTGGGAGGACGTCCGTCTGTTTTTTAAGGTGCTCCAAACATCAGTAATTCACAGCTTGAATTGTGCAGCCCCCTCCCCCCAGTTGTATTTAAAAAACACAGCTGAAATCCTATTCTAAAAGAACAAATATGCACAACCAATATGATTCCCATCAGTTGCCATCAAAACCTCTCCTCCTTCCGTTCCTACAAAATGAAACTACAAAAATGTTCGGTTTTTTTTTTTTGGCCCAAATCACTGGCTGTGTAATAATGTAATGTCGGTTACCAATCACAGCAGAAAGCACCTGTTCATCATGAGAAACAGCCCTTCTCTGCTGCCCCGTGGCTGTCCGCCTTCACACCGCCAACTCGTTTATTCCCTCCGCGCAGTCGTTCCCCGATAACCTCGTTAGTGACTCATTAATGAGAGACAGAAAACAACCTAATGCAGTTTTAACAAGCCTCAGCTGTAATATTAAGAGACTAATACGGTCAAAACAATTTATTTTAACCATACAAAAACACATTTTTTAATTTTATTGATTCATGCCAAGAATATTTGTTTTGCCCTTTCATAACTTTCTGCATTAGCTGGTCATTTTATGCGTATCCCACAATGCAGTTCCTTCAGCCCGATGTGCTGTACTCAGAAATACAGCGGCCAGCATACAGTATTGACCATATACAGTAACCTCACCCCCCTTACCGCAACTTCAACCTCTTGTGGACGAACATCGTTACTGCATCCCCGATATAACAAGCCTGTAATAAATGCCCACGGTGACAGGAAAATAATGATGACCCAGCGATATGAAATTAGCTTCGGTGTCAACGAGGCAACAAGGTTCCCAAACAGCCGGAGGTCCTCGCCTCAGCTAATCACTCATTACCGAGCCCTCGTATCGACATCGTGCAGCGGATGCGATGGTAGACGATGTGGGATTTCGAAAAAAGGCGGGGCAAAAGGGGGTGGGGGGGGGGGGGGGGGGGATCTGCACCAGCACCTCTTTCCAATTAACTCTGAGGATCAATGTGGAGGAGAATGGTACTTGAGCAGAACATGCTGCCATGGAAACGCAGAAAAGTGCACAGAGGTCAGGTGCGCCGCTGTAGGAACTCTTCTAGAAGAGAGTAAAAGATGTATCTGTGAAAAATGTGTACATTTTTCAAGAACTAAATCCGCCATGTTGATCGGTATTGATAATAATTCCATCACAGCTTTGGTCACCCTGAGAACCGCTCCACTCTGCTTCGCCATGCAGTCTAATGTGGCCACGCGAATGTGTTCTGGGCTCGTCTGGTTAAGGCACCGCACTGTGGTGCATGGATGAGCCTCAGGGTCTCTCTGGTCCAATCCGGACTGAGCCAGTGCCGACTGGCCAGCAGCTCCATAGGGTGACGTGCAATCGCCAGCCAATCATGGCGCCCGGGGACGGGAGGGTTCAGTCAGGCAACATGAGAAAATGAGAAGATCCATATACAGGTGTTACATGAGTGATACTTCATTGCGGGCAGTCCTGCAAGGGGTAACTCTGCCACCCCTGCGGGCCTCTCCTCCAGCTTCATCCCTGGCTCCACCCTCTGTGTCCCCCCCCACCCCCCCTCCAGACCTCCCGGGTGCAGAGAGAATGCATTCACTGAGTCAGCTAAAACAACTCAAGACATGAATATTGCATCTGCATTCCTGCTAAATAAATGCTCAGCTCAATAATTGAAAAGCAAGTGTCCATGACAGGAAAGCCTGAACCGCCGCCTGACAGAGTGGCTTCAAGAACTGCTCCGTGTGCCAGATAGAAACGGGGGTTCTGTATGTGAGAATGGGGGTTTCTGTATGTGAGAATGGGGGTAACTGTATGTGAGAATGGGGGTAACTGTATGTGAAAATGGGGGGTTCCTGTGGGTTAGAATGGGGGTTCCTGTCTGAGATTATGGGGGTTCCTGTATGTGAGAATGGGGGTTCTTCTATGTGGGAATGGGGATTCCTGTCTGATAGAATGGGGGTTCCTGTACATAGTGGGGTGCGCTGAGACTTGTCCAGTGGGCACTGCATGCATTATTTGAGAGGGGAAAAGTACACTAGTTCAGTCAAAACCAAAATTACAGCAACAATATTAATTATTAACTGCTGTTGCTATTTTTTTTGCGATCGCTATTGTAGCTTTAGAGCACAGTGGAGTTTTGGCATGTTAGACAGCAAAATAAAAGGAATCATTTTCAACAGCTAGTCTAGTCATATTTTTTGTCCAGGTGGCAAAAAAAAAAACAAGTCCTGCGCATGAACACTGTGTACGTGCATAAAGGCACATTAATTCTGCTCTTCCTTAACCAGAACAGACTGTTTTGTGCGTCCAAGCCTTGGAGCGGAACACCACTAATCTTTCTGAGAACCGACCTGAGGGCGAGAAGGCGTGTGAATATTAAATTTCACACGGGGGTCGGAGAGGCACGCCTGCGTGAAGCGTGGCGGACTCTCCGGGACCGTCCCGGGGGGGGGGGGGGGGGGGGGGGGTCAGGTGAAGGCTGGTGGGGCGGGTCCGTTTCGGGGGAGATGAAATGGGCCTGGTACCTGCTCTGCTCACTGAATTACTTGGGACACATGAGTGGAACAGATAGGAACAGCTGCTGCTGGGACGGTCGGGGGGGGGGCAGACACCCCCCCATCTTCCCAGGACAGACTCAGCAAGGAGATCGTGCACTCGGTGCTATAATTCCAATAATCGGATCAGAGGCGCATTTGGGAGCTTTAATCCCATTGATTGTTTTGACATACATTTTGTTTTGTTTTTTTTGTTTTTTTAAAGGAAAAAATGAATAAATCCCTGCTGCGATACACAGAGCATGAATAGAACTCAACAGTCATGGGAAAATCTGGACACAAACGATTGCGCAAAACCAGCAATATAAAACCTCGCACTATTAAGGTTTGAACACGATGTTCTCAATGCCTTAAGCTACTAAGTAAATAATGTAAGACAGGGATTCATAATTAACTGACCTCTGGAAAAACTTAGTTAGTGTGTCTATGCAAAGTGTGAGTGACGGGGGGCGGGGTGGGGGGGTGGGGGGGGGGGGGGGGGGGGAGGTGCAAACACAGCATCCAATGAATTGGAAATTTTAAAATGAAAATGGAGAATATTCTTTATAAGAAAAAAAGGCTTGGCTGTTTAGACTTCAGAGTAAATTAATTTGTTCATACTCAATTATGCCAGTCAACAAATTAACTTCTGTGTAATTATAACAGCAATGAGTAAATCATATTATGAACATCAATCCATTGTAGAAATGTGTAATTATAGAAGTAACACACAATCATAGGGGGGCAAATGTGTAATTACAGTGGCAAATGAACAACATAATTATAGCAGAAATATTTCATTATATGTATTATATGGCTATTTGTCAGATCAGCAGTAATGTGCAATCATAGCACCAGTGTGTAGTCATGCTGACACTATTGAATAATACTACGGTAGCAATGCGTAAAAACATGTATTATGTCAATCATAAGCTCAGTAATAGCAACGGAAGAATGAGGTACCATGACTACCACATGCTACCAGCAACTCACTGTCTTGGACCAATCATTTTATGTGGATGAGTGAAAAGTTTTGTTTTGTTTAAAAAAAAAAAAAAAAACTGGTGATTGACAGTTAATTTTTAGCTCCGCCCACTTTGGTGTCACAATTCCTGGTTCTCCCATCACAACACACTAACAGAGTGAACTCACATGCATACAGGCTATCAGGCTATACCTACAGGCTCCAGCACACACTGTACTGTATACACTATCCATAGCAGATACTGTTATACTATGCCAGGAGTAATGACACATGAGTCAGAGTTACTATCAGTCCTGACAGGAAAAAAAAGTTTGATCATCCACCGGCAACTCATGGCAGATGGCTTCTTTTCTTATTTCTTTGGGGGGGGGGGTTCTTAATTTTAGTGGGGCCCCGTTAGCATACGGTTCTTAGGAAAGCAGAGCCGTGTTAGCATAAGGCATAAAGCCTGCGTTAAAGCTGAGCCACGTTAGCATACGCCCTGTATTAGAGTAGACCCGCGTTAGCCTACGGCCTATATTAAAGCGGAGCCACGTTAGCATATGGCTGGTATTAATGCAGAACATTGTTAGCATACGGCCTGTGTTGAAGTGGAGCCACGTGAGCACACAGCCCATTTCAAAGCAGGGCCGCGTTAGCATACGGCTTGTGTTAGCATACGGCCTGTAAACTGGTGCCACGTTAGCACACAGCCTATATAAAAGCAGGGCCGCGTTAGCGCGTACGGCTTGTGTTAGCATACGGCCTGTAAACTGGTGCCACGTTAGCACACAGCCTATATAAAAGCAGGGCCGCGTTAGCGTACGGCTTGTGTTAGCATACGGCCTGTAAACTGGTGCCACGTTAGCACACAGCCTATATAAAAGCAGGGCCGCGTTAGCGTACGGCTTGTGTTAGCATACGGCCTGTAAACTGGTGCCACGTTAGCACACAGCCTATATAAAAGCAGGGCCGTGTTATATACAGCCGGTGTTAAAGGCTCCTGTGTTAGCATACCGTATGGGAGACACAGCCATGTTACGACACGTGCGTACAGTACACGCCATCTCTAGCTGCCCAAGGTTGCTATAACAGGGCAGGATCTCTTCAGACTGACAGGAAAAACAGGGGGAAACCAACACGATCCCTGTATATAAATATACACAGCATAACCTGGATGACTGGGCTCTGGCTGCAGTACAGTACATTTCACCTCTCTACGGTGGGGATTTGGAAGTTGGGTGGGGGTGGAGGTGGGGGTGGGGGTTGGGGTAGGTGTCGGGCGAGGGGGGGGGGGGGGGGGGGGGGGGGTGGCGCTCAGGGCTGTTCCGGGGTCCTGTCAGCCGCTCTCCGTTCCTGATAAAAGGCTCGGGAGGGGCCCCGGAGCTCCTTCTGGCCGACGCAGCTGCTTAATTATCCACAAGGCCCAAAACGAGAGCAGGGGAGCGAGCGGCATAATTAATTAAACACTCAATTACACCGGATTTAATTGAAACCAGAGTGATGAACCGAAGCTGGTATTTTGAGACAGGAACGGGGGGGGGGGGGGGGGGGGGGGGGTGAGGAATTAGAGAGAGAGAACGAGACAGATTTTTAAAAAACTGAAAGAGAAGAGAACGGAGAGAAGAGAAGAGAAGAGAAGGAGAACGAGGTTCTGCCGGTAGGTCCCTGGGAGCCAGAGGAGAGGCTGCAGTACCCCCCGCAGGCCTGACGCCGGGAGGGGGGCGCTCCACCCACCATTTGCGCCTGGAAGCAGGCCGGGACGGGGGACTGGTTGGACAGCCGCAACGTCCGGGAGACGTCCGTCAGGACCGGGACGGTGCCGAAATCCACCTCCGGGCCGCTAATGTGGACCACGGGGCCCTCTCCGGTGCAGGACAGGAGCAGGTCCTGAGTGCAGGGGGGGGGGGGGGGGAGGAGAGAGGAGAGACGGTTAGGCTTTCTCAGGCACCCCCATTTGGGCTACGGCCCCCTCCGGTGCAGGACAGGAGCAGGTCCTGGGGGGGGGGGGGGCGGGTTTAGAGGGGAGACGGTTAGGCTTTCTCAAAGCCCCCCCCCCGTGTTGCCGTACCGACAGCGGTTTATTGAGAGTGACAGGAGAGAGGCAGGGACGATGCAGAGGAGAGCTGCTCGGAGCTGGGCAGCTGGTGGCCATCCAGTCCCAGGGCATCCATTAATCATGCCCCCCCCCCCCCCGATTCAGGAGCTCCCCGTGCGACGGGGGCGGCTCCAGCGATGATGCGTACGGTTGCAGATGTTCCACTTCTCACGCCTGTCAACATGACGACCCCCCCCCCCCCCACACACACACACACACACTCACACACCCCCACCCCCCCTCGTCTTCTGCAGTCTTTCAGTTCAGTGTGACAGGAGGGCAATCGTTCCAAACACAGACACATTCAGAGAGACATGTACACACATACCCACATACACATCACCATATATCACCACTACACAAACACACTGACACATACAAAAAAAGCACTCTGTCTCTGTCAAAGCTATACACACCCACACGCACACACAAACATACAGTACAGTAACAACCCGATACACACACACACACACATATACAGTACAGTAACAACCCTATACACACACACACACACACAAACATACAGTACAGTAACAACCCTATACACACACACACACACACACACACACACAAAACAGTACTCTGTCTCTCACAAAGCTATACACACACACACACACACAGTAACAAACCTACACACACACACACACAGTAACAACCCTACACACACACACACACACACACACACACAAAACAATACTCTGTCTCTCACAAAGCTATACACACACACACACACACACACACACACACACACGCGCGCACGCGGAAAAGCATATGGACCCTTAACCCGATGCAGCACTCACCAGTGGAGGCTCCTGGCTGCCGAACAGTGCAATGCGAGCCGTGGCCTGCAGGTGGCGCACGCCTTGGCCTGCAGCACCAGGGGAAGCTCCACAGAGCTGAGGGGCAGCAGGATTCCCCGGGGGTGGGGACTGGAGTACAGCACGGAGGGGCTCTCCTCGTACTCCTGCCGAAACACACGGGAGAGCGGGGATCAGCCGGAGGGCCAGGCACCGCTGGGGGGGGGGAGAGGAGGCTCTTCCGGAAACCCTCCGGCCTAACTGACCTGGGACAGGAGGCCGTAGCAGACGGGCAGGTCGCTCTCATTGGTCAGCTTCACAGACCGGTAGTAGGGGTGTCCCAGAAAGCACCTCTCAAACTCCACCGCTGGGGGGTCGACCGCACGGACGGCACCACACACCTGGGGGGAACGGGGGGCGGGGTGGGGTGGGGTGGGGTGGGGGGTTTGTGCAGAAGAAAACAGTGTCCAAATAGAGCTCTGTGTGAGACACTGCACAGCAGTGGTCCTGGACAACCACAGGGTTCGCTGGGATCTGTCATTACCCAATACTTAACTGACCAATTACAAGAGCTGTTAACACGTTTATCCACCTCATCTGGTTTGTTGGGATTGGATTGGTCGTGGGATTTAATTTGGTAACAAATCCAGCAAACCCTGTGGCTCCCCAGGGTTAGCACTGAGGACGAGAGTGTAGACATCTTTATGTTACAGTGTAGAGTGAGATGTGTGTGTTACACTGGAGTGAGCTCTGTGTGTTACATTGTAGGGTGAGCTCTGTGTGTTACATTGTAGAGTGAGCTCTATGTGTTATATTGTAGTGAGCTCTATGTTTTATATGGTAGTGAGCTCTATGTTTTATATTGTATAGTGAGCTCTATGTTTTATATTGTATAGTGAGCTCTATTTGTTATATGGTAGTGAGCTCTATGTTTTATATTGTATAGTGAGCTCTATGTGTTATATTGTAGTGAGCTCTATGTTTTATATTGTATAGTGAGCTCTATGTGTTATATGGTAGTGAGCTCTATGTTTTATATTGTATAGTGAGCTCTATGTGTTATATTGTAGTGAGCTCTATGTTTTATATTGTATAGTGAGCTCTATGTGTTATATTGTATAGTGAGCTCTATGTGTTATATGGTAGTGAGCTCTATGTTTTATATTGTATAGTGAGTCTATGTGTTATATTGTAGTCTATGTGTTATATTGTAGAGTGAGCTCTATGTGTTATATTGTATAGTGAGCTCTATGTGTTATATGGTAGTGAGCTCTATGTTTTATATTGTATAGTGAGCTCTATGTGTTATATTGTATAGTGAGCTCTATGTGTTATATTGTAGTGAGCTCTATGTTTTATATTGTATAGTGAGCTCTATGTGTTATATTATAGAGTGAGCTCTATGGTAGAGTGAGCTCTATGTGTTATATTGTAGTGAGCTCTATGGTAGAGTGAGTTGTGTTATATTGTAGAGAGTTGTGTGTGTGATATTGTAGAGTGAGCTCTAAGGTAGAGTGAGTTGTGTTATATTGTCGAGAGTTGTGTGTGAGATATTGTAGAGTGAGCTCTAAGGTAGAGTGAGTTGTGTTATATTGTCGAGAGTTGTGTGTGAGATATTGTAGAGTGAGCTCTATGGTAGAGTGAGTTGTGTTATATTGTAGAGAGTTGTGTGTGAGATATTGTAGAGTGAGCTCTATGGTAGAGTGAGTTGTGTTATATTGTAGAGAGTTGTGTGTGAGATATTGTAGAGTGAGCTCTATGGTAGAGTGAGTTGTGTTATATTGTAGAGAGTTGTGTGTGTGATATTGTAGAGTGAGCTCTATGGTAGAGTGAGTTGTGTTATATTGTAGAGAGTTGTGTGTGTGATATTGTAGAGTGAGCTCTATGGTAGAGTGAGTTGTGTTATATTGTAGAGAGTTGTGTGTGTGATATTGTAGAGTGAGCTCTATGGTAGAGTGAGTTGTGTTATATTGTAGAGAGTTGTGTGTGTGATATTGTAGAGTGAGCTCTGTGGTAGAGTGAGTTGTGTTATATTGTAGAGAGTTGTGTGTGAGATATTGTAGGGTGAGCTCTGTGTGTTATATTGGAGTGAGCTCTGTGTGTTATATTGGAGTGAGCTCTGTGTGTGATATTGTAGAGAGTTGTGTGTGTTATATTGTAGAGTGAGCTGTGTGTGTTATATTGAGTGAGGTGTGTTTATGTCGGCCTGGGTACCTCGCAGTGACGGGGAGGGCCAGCACCTCCTCTCCAACGCCCCGAACATCCACCACCAGGGCCAGACTGTACAAGCGCACAGTGTTGGAGCACAGAGTCACCTGCAGCAGGAACACAGGGAACAAGAAAAAGTTAGCAATGAAAAAACAATACAAAATGAAGTTGTTATGATTTGGTAATAACAGCTGGTACAGGTGTGCTTTAAATGTCTGGGTGGGCGAAGAAAAAAAAAAAGCAAAAAAATGGCGTCAGGCGCTTCACAGAAAGATCGATCAGCAGGCCCTTCGCTGAGAGATCAGGCAGGCAGGCAGGACGGTAGCCCCGCATCGATCCCATCGACCAAAAAAACCCCCACCACCCCGTCCAGCATCCACCGCGACGGGGTGGGGGGGCAGAGAGTCCCCCCATCAGTACGCCCGCTACGCTCTGCTAGAGAGCAGCACGGTCCTCAGCCCCAGCGGGTGACGGAGCCAGCTCCCCGAAAACAAGGGGGGGGGAGGGGGGGGGATCAGCAGCACCACCGCCCCCTCGCCCCCCTCCCTTACCCCCCGCTCTTGTAGCAGAGGAAATGAAAGGTTAGGTCGGCCGCGCTGTCATTCGCGGGAGCGAAGGTGGCGGTTAATTGTGGGCGCCACGGGGGCGAGGCGACACCCTGACAAAGCTCCGGAAGGTTCCGCACATTAGGCCGAGGGGGAAAAGACCAGCCGGTGACAGGTACACGCAGTCAGGCTCGCGGGCTGCCAGAGCGAAGGGATCGGGTCTGGCGCCGAGCCACGGGAGATGGTGAGGGGGGTGGGTTGGGGGGGCTGCGGCCTATGGGTGGGGGGGTGTTGGTGTACGAGGAGGGGGGGGCAGGGGTGAGTGACAAATCCAATATTTTCCCGTGCCGTCATATGTTCTGGAACTTTCTCACAGTTTACGAACTTACTATTGTTTTTTTTTGTTTTTTTTGTCTAGTTTTGAGGGTTTTTTTGAGTATCTTGATACCAGACACATTGTGAGTGACAGAGGATCAGTGTGAGTGACAGAGGACCAGTGTGAGCGATAGAGGATCAGTGTGAGCGATAGAGGATCAGTGTGAGTGAGAGGATCAGTGTGAGTGACAGAGAGCAGTGTGAGTGACAGAGAGCAGTGTGAGTGACAGAGGACCAGTGTGAGTGACAGAGGATCAGTGTGAGTGACAGAGGATCAGTGTGAGTGACAGAGGATCAGTGTGAGTGAGAGGATCAGTGTGAGTGAGAGGATCAGTGTGAGTGACAGAGGATCAGTGTGAGCGATAGAGGATCAGTGTGAGTGACAGAGGACCAGTGTGAGTGACAGAGAGCAGTGTGAGTGACAGAGGATCAGTGTGAGTGACAGAGGACCAGTGTGAGTGACAGAGGATCAGTGTGAGTGACAGAGGATCAGTGTGAGTGAGAGGATCAGTGTGAGTGAGAGGATCAGTGTGAGTGATAGAGGATCAGTGTGAGCGATAGAGGATCAGTGTGAGTGACAGAGGACCAGTGTGAGTGACAGAGGATCAGTGTGAGTGATAGAGGATCAGTGTGAGTGACAGAGGACCAGTGTGAGTGACAGAGAGCAGTGTGAGTGATAGAGGATCAGTGTGAGTGATAGAGGATCAGTGTGAGTGACAGAGGACCAGTGTGAGTGATAGAGGATCAGTGTGAGCGATAGAGGATCAGTGTGAGCGACAGAGGATCAGTGTGAGTGACAGAGGATCAGTGTGAGCGATAGAGGATCAGTGTGAGTGACAGAGGATCAGTGTGAGTGATAGAGGATCAGTGTGAGTGATAGAGGATCAGTGTGAGTGACAGAGGACCAGTGTGAGTAACTGAGGATCAGTGTGAGTGACAGAGGACCAGTGTGAGTGACACAGAGAGCAGTGGTCACAAACCCACCTTGACGTCGAGGACCCCCTGAGCGCGCACCGTCCCGGAGCTGGGGGCGACGGTGAACTCGACGGGGCGATCGGCGAGGGCCCCACCTGTACCCCACTCTCTCCGGTTCAGGTCCGACACCTGGTCCACGCTGGCTACGCTGGGGGCCCCAAAACCGTCGCCCAGGATACGCAGGCCGAAGGTCAGGGGCACCAGAGAGGTGTTGTTCAGGCAGCAGGTGAGCGTCTGGGGGAATCCTGGGGGAAGCAGGAAGCAGGAATAAGGAAGTAGGGATGGAAACCCAGAGAGCAGCTCTACCAATCAGAGAGTAACCTGTAATGAGATGCAGAGCTACTTCGACAGTGATTGGTGGATACTTTCTGACTACGCTTCCAGGGTCTCTTTATCTCTAAAGGGAGTGTAGGCAAACCGTATCCACTAGTTACCGCTGGCATTCCTCTACTAGCAGTTGGCAACATTCTAGATTACTGGAGAACTCTCCGGTTTCCAGGAGAAAAGTTCCCGTACCTAATCTATTATCCCTGACAGGAAGCAGGCAGCAGGGAATTGTGGGTAGGGTTACACCGTATAATAATGCCACACTGTTACGCTGATAAGGGTATCCTCGATGTGCAAGCTCAAAGGCACTAATGGAAAAAACACTTAAGTAATTTACCCCTTGAACTGTTGTTTTTTTTATCCTGTGATTAAATCATATTCCAAGACCAAAGTATCCTGTAGTAGCATTCATAACATTCACTCCATAATGCTCTACTCCACGAAGCACAAGATGAGTCATGCGATAAGGGGACCGTTCTCAGTGCAGTCGGTGATTTACTGGACGGGCGAGGGGTGCAGGCGCGCAGGCATTTGAGATTCTACGTGTGTAAGACACCGCAATTCGGAAAAGGTCAAATGCAAACCGGAGCCTGTTAAGGGATGGGATAATGCGGGAGATAATCCGCGGAGGTGCCACTCACCAAAGGCCACGTCGCCGAAGTCTAGCCGGGGAACGCTGAAATGGAACGTGGGTCCCATCACGCGCCCGCTGGGGGGGAGATTAGGAGGGGTTCAGAAACGCGCCCCCAAAAAACTGTTGCGCAGAGGGTGCAGTGGGATGGGGGCGACAGGTGACGGAGGGACAGAGCCGAGTGACAGAGTGAGGGTGTGGATGAAGGGGTGATGAGATACTGAAAGAGGGGGAGGTATAAGACAGGATGAGGGGGTAGATGAGAGGGTGAGATGATTCAATGAAAGAGTGAGGAGACAGATGCCGCAATGAGCAGATTGGTGACAGGGTGAGGAAGTTGATGAGAGGGTGAGGAGGTGGATGAAAGGGTAAGGAGGCCAATGACAGGGTGAAGAGCATAGATGACAAGGTGAGAAGGTGTATAACAGGGTGAGGATGAGGATGACAGGATGAGCCGGTGAATGACAGGGTGGGGAGGTGGATGACAAGGTAAGGAAGCGGATGACAGGGTGAGGAAGTGTATGACAGGGCGAGGAGGAGGATGACAGGGTGAGGAGGTAGATGGCAGGATGAAGAGGTGGATGACAGGGTGAGGAGGTAGATGAGAGGGTGAGAATGAAAGGATGAGGAGGGCAGATGACAGGGTGAGGAGGTAGATGAGAGGGTGAGGATGACAGGATGAGGAGGGCAGATAACAGGGTGAGGAGGTACCTGAAGAGGAGCGGGACAGGCTGGGGGTTTCCCTCCACAGAGAAGAGGAACTCCTCGGTGAAGACGGCCAGGGTGTGGGAGCAGAAGGTGACCTCCATGGCGTGGCAGGCCCCGGGGGGGACCGTCCCCTCGCTGGGGCTGAAACTGAAACAGCGCCCCAGGGCTGAGCTGGGGGGCACCAGCCGAAACGGGGCGTCGATCAGGCCCTTATTGGACAGGAGCACCTGCGGAGGGAGAGCGGGCTCAGGAGGGAGTCTGTGAGTGTGTGTGTGTGTGTGAGAGAGAGTGTGTGTGTTTGTGTGTGTGTGTGTGAGTGAGTACATGGGTGTGTGGGTGTGTGAGTGTGTGTGTGTGTGTGTGAGTGAGTGCATGGGTGTGTGGGTGTGTGAGTGTGTGTGTGTGTGTTTGTGTGTTTGTGTGTGTGCATGTGATTGTATGCATGTGTACATGGGTATGAGTGTGTGTGCGTGTGAGTGTGTGTGTTCCTCATGGTAATCTTCTCATCAGTACTGGGACACACTGAAGCTGTGGTTCATTATCCTCTGGCTTGGCTTTCATTAGGATGGAGCAGACACACAGCACAGAGACGCAGCTGCTACCCAGCACACACAGCCAGAGCACGTAGAGAGTACAGATCGATTACGTACGGGTAGGTAATCAGAGCACTAGGTACAATTTAGTCAGGAAAATGGCGAGCATTGTTGGGCTGAATGGCCAATTCACATCATTACTGCATCTCTCTCTCTATATATATATATATATATATATATATATATATATATATAAAATATATATGTGTGTGGGTGTGTGTATATATATATATATATATATATATTCACCCAAAAACTATCATTATATAATACAGTATATACCTCTTGTATATCATTTACTGATCACCCATTACTTTGGCAATATCTACAAAAGCATTTCCTGCCAAAAGGCATTTTGCTACCGTTCGATTCCGAAAGAGAGAGAAAGAACGAGAGGAAGAGGGAAAAGAAGGATTATGGGAAGATGAGAACGGGCCGAGGGAACAGGCGTTTGGAACATAATCCCTAAAAACCCCGGCGAAGCGGCCCCGCCCCGCCCCGCCCCGCCTCCGGACGCGGCTTCGGGAAAACCTTCCCCCGTTACGCATCATTCCGCGCCTTTCCCAGGATTCCCGGGGTGTCCGGCGGTGCCGGGGCCTTAAACCGGGCCGGGGGGAGAGGCCCCCAGGGCGCCTTAAACCAGGCCCGCCCCATTCCCCCCCTCAACGGCACACACGCCCAGACCCACCCGCTCCGCCCGCACAACTCCACACACAGAGAGAGAAAAGCGTACGCAAACAACGGCAGACGCCCGCTGTATTTAAAGACGCACCAGAGCCATGATTCAGCTCTAATTATTCCACACAAACGGGGGGGTGCTGGGGGAACAGGGATTACGGCCATCTGAGCGGGATTAGGAGACGCCAGGCTGCCAGAAACACGCAGAGTGAAACTCCGCTCCAGGCTCCTTTTCTCCTTTTTCTCCTTTTTTTCTGCGCTCTTTCTTTTTTTATTAAAAGGGATTTGTCCAAGTGCCTCGGACTGACACTGGACTACTCTCTCCTGCCCTCAGACTTTTCTTTCATCTTTTTTTTTTTTTTTTTAAATTCTGTTGCCATGGAGCAGGCAACAGAAGATTCTCATGACGTTAAAGGGAGGGCTGCTTTTCTGGAGTTTTTGATATTTCAAATTTTAGTGTCCAACCCACACCCCCAGTCCACAATCACAATATCGCACCCCCCCCCCCCCCACCACCTCCACCATCATGGGCCGGTCCGCTATGGCAATCTGAACCCACCCCAGTCCACCTTTCATAAAATATAACCTGATTAACAGATGATTTCGGGGGGGGGGGGGTCCCTGCATCCCAAAACCCCTGATTTACAATAAGAGCCTCAGTTCTTAGTCACCAACAGAGAACCGCAGTGTGTGATTTACTCAGTGTGTGCATGTCCAGTAGAGTCAGGGTCTAAACCCATCCCAGGTATTAAAGTACATTTAATGTAATTTAATAATTTAATACCCACTGAAGCATTGACCCTACCGAAGCCACACTATGTCAGAGATGGTTAATAATACCATAGAGACCTGGTCACTGACCATCAGTGGGAAAAGAAGAGTTACAAATGAGCCAAATTTTGTCACCGTGTTAAAATGTTTCAGGAGAAAACGCGAGGTAGAATAAAGAACTTTCAGCGGCTCTAATCGATAAAGATACCGGCCGCAGAAAATCTCATCCCGGAGGCCTGGGGGATGGAAAGCCCTGCCATACAGCGCAGAGCCATTAACACAGGCGTGGGGGACAGCACAGGGGCCTGAAAACGCGCACAGCGCAGGCTGATCTAGCGCTCTCCGTATCTGTGGTGTCGGGCCCGTGGATGTCACCGCTGGACGGTGACGGTTGAGCCCGCCGGTGCCGGGGAGCCGATTGGGCAGCGCCCGGCCCACGGGGTGGGGGGGCGCGGTTAATCAAGGCGGGGCGGTGAGGCGCCATTAATCACGCCCGCTGTCCGCGGGGCGCTCGATAAGGCGGCGCGGGGCGGGGGGGGGGGGGGGGGGGGGGGGGGGGGGGGCAGGGTGATCATGGAGCCCGTTAGCGCTCCGCTCTCAGCGCTGCGATGGGGGGGTGGGGGAGGGGGGGGGGGGGAGTGACATTATCACCCGCTCCTGCTCGATTGCTTTCTCTTCTTCCCCCCTTTTTTTTTTGTTTGCATTGTGTTGTTTTGTTGTTTTGTTGTGTGTTGTTTTCAGTGCACCTGCAGGGTAAAGGTGGGTCCAGACCGGGCAGAGAAGCCTGATTTCATTCAGGACTCCTCTACTTATGACCTCCAACCATCCAGGTGGAGCAGTGCAGGTAAAACTGCAACTCACTGTTACCCCTCACTGTTACCCCAGCAACCCCCCATTTCAAATGTTAAACGGTGTCATCTGCCAACTTCAGTAAGTCATAATTTAGTGTTTTTGAGTGTTCACATTTTTATTCTATGTTTGCTAAATTGTAAATGGACTGCATTTATATAGCACTTTTATCCAAAGCGCTTTACAATTGATGCCTCTCATTCACCCATTCACCCATTCACACACACACACACACACACACACACACACACACCAACGGTGAAAGGCTGCCATGCAAGGTACCAATCAGCTCATTGGGAGCAATTAAGGGTTAGGTGTCTTGCTCAGGGACACTTCGACACGCCCAGGGCAGGGGGATCGAACCGGCAACCCTCCGACTGCCAGACAGCCGCTTTTACCTCCTGAGCTATGTCGCCCGTATTGTAACAGTAGTGGGTAACGTTACTTTGACAGAAACTCAGAGCGAACTTGAAAACCTGCGCTGCTTTTACACAGGGTTTTTCATGGGTGTTTCCAGGCCAGCTGCCGGGCTCACGCAGGATGTTATGAGCCCTGCAGCCCGGCACAGCCGGACTGGGCCGCGTACCTCATAGGTGTGCCTGGAGCCGATGAAGATGTTCCCCATGTCCAGCAGGCGGAAGTTAAACTGCAGCTTGGGGCCAATCCCCTCTCCTTTAATGCGCAAGGGCAGGCGAGACTCTCGCCCTGGGGGAGAGAGAGAGGGAGAGAGGGAGGAGAGAGAGAGGTGAGAGAGAGAGAGAGAGAGAGAGAGAGAGGTGAGAGGGAGGGAGGGAGAGAGAGAGAGAGAGAGAGAGAGAGGAGATAGAGGGAGCGAGGGAGAGAGAGAGAGGGGGAGAGAGTGAGGGGAGATAGAGGGAGTGAGGGAGAGTGAAAGAGAGGGAGACAGAAAGAGAAAGAGAGGGAGGAGAGAGAGAGAGATAGGGAGGAGATAAAAGGATCACTGTTAAACTACCTCCACTAATGCCCACATACACAAACCCCTGTGCATAAATCGCACAAACGCATTTTTACACAAATATACATCTAAACACACAGACATGCACACATAGAACATACACAGCTGTATGAGTACGCACACACACACATGCACGCACACACACACAGTAGAGGAAAGGGCTGGTGAGAGGGGAAGAGGGGAAGAAGAGGAGGAAGGATGCCCACTGACAGAAGAGTGCAGGTGCTTGTTTGCTCCACCGCTGAATCACCTAATCTTCTTCTGCAAGGGGGATATTTTCACCAGGGAAATTTATTCATTAACTGGGGCGAGAGCACAACTGGGAGCCATTGTGAGATTCTGGGCCTAATTCACTCTACAGCCAAGCGACTCCCCTGTGGCAGTGGTGACCAGGCCTGTTCCTGGAGATCTACCGTCCCGTAGGTTTTCACTCCAGCCCTAACAAAGCCCCACCTCATTCAACAGCTAGAGATCTTGTTGAGCTGCTAATCAGTGGAGTCAGGTGTGCCAAATTAGGGTTGAAATGACGACCTGCAGGACGGTAGATCTCCAGGACCAGGGCTGGGTCACCGCTGCCCTGTGGAATGGAGCAGAGTGCCCCCCCCGTCTAATGCAGCAGAGAGCCCCCCCCCCCCCCCAATGCAACAGAGACACCCCCCCCGTCTAATGCAGCAGAGTCCCCCCCCCCCATCTAATGCCATAAGCTGAGAGCCCCCCCCCCACCGTCTAATGCAGCAGAGACACCCCCCGTCTAATGCCATAAGCTGAGAGCTAAAGACAGGTGGAGGTCCGCTCTAATTAACTGGACCCGACACGAGCTCAGGTGTGGCTTAACGAGGGACCGATGACCCGGGCCAGAACCGCGACTCGCGACCCGCCGTGCTGCTAATTCCGCTCGGAGCGAGGCCCGGGATCGCGGGTGACCTCTCGAGCCAGAGCTCCAACCGCCGCGCGAGAGATCGCTTATTCATGAGCAGCGACCAGGCAGCGGGAATATCAGGGCCTCGTGTTTTTTCTTTTGCTTTCTGGCTCTTTAACGGTTCGCTCGAATCAAAAGTAACAAGCGGTGTGAGCCGCACTGAAGTCTTGAGTATGACTCAGTGAGAGAGAGGAGGGAGGGAGGGGAGGGGGGGAGGGGGGGGATGGGGGAGAGAACAGCTTACAGCATCTGAGCAGACCGGGCCACTGCAAAGCCCTTCTGAGCAGGATGCAGCCAAAGCAGGGCTTATCTCTCCCGCACTGTACAGCACAAACACACACCAAAGCGAAATAAAAACCGCTTTTGTGTTTCGTTCAATTTCTTTTTTTTTTTTTTCAGTTGGGATTGCCACCTGCTTGCAGAACTCTCGCGGCTGAAATGTAAACACATGGAAATCAGAGATCCGGGGATGCAAATGGAGAGATGGACCTTTAAACTCTGTGACAGCACACGCACGAGGTGTACTGCCCCTCTCTTCATTTTGTATGCGGTGATGATAAAATGTATACAGTTACTGTTGGGATATTGCCATCACTTTATTCTTTATGTCGTGATTTATCATTTATATAGAAAAGGGTTGTCCACACCTCACCCCAATTCATAATTATGCATTATATACTGCATTTATTTACCCAAGATACAGTACGCTTGTATCCAGGGTCTCTCAGTGTCCGTTAACAGTGAGGTCACAGTGCACAATCTGCGAAGTCACAGTTCGCCACAGCCGTTCCACTGTGATGTCATAGTATAGTCTCCGCCTCCTGCATCGACAAGCCTTCCGGTTCAAAATTGCTGCTGTGCATCATCCAGATGGGGTGCTGGACATTAGTGGTGGCTGAGATGAGATTTCCCCCATGTGAAATACTCTGACATCATTAGATGGAAGGCACTAAATAAACACAATCACCACCATTGTTATTATGGTTATTACCTGTGATGTCACAGTACACAGTCAGATGGTATGTCCTGGCTTGACTCGGTTTGAAGATTATGTTCACCTCAGCTGTGCCGTTGGGCCAAATGTCCCCCTCCTGGAAGCAGAAAAGGAGACAGCCCCACGTGACTACCCTATCACATCTCATCCAACGTGTTGCACTAGTTAGAGAACTTGACAGGGAACCCAAAGACCTGGGTTATGTTTCGGTAAATACACCCAGCTGCATAAACGCACACACACACATAATCTCCATCCTGCATTCTGTGGAGAAGCTGTGCTGGGGGGGGGGGCCAGGCGCCAGTGCGCTACGGCGATGTTTCAGAAGCTCTCGCCAGCTGGGGCCACTTCAGAGTACAGCAGAGCGACAAAAGCGTGTGGTGAATTGGAGGAGCTGGATGGATCTGCACCATGCTTTTTTGGAGGATTTTTTTTTGGTTTGTTGTTGTTGTTGTTGTTGATGGGAGTCGCCGGACCATACAATCGAATGACACCCTCTGTCCGTTCTCTGGATGCGGGGCTGTGTGTTCCTTTCAGGTCAGGCCCGAGACTTGTGTGTTGTTTTGAGGACCGTGTGTCTTTATAAGGACCGTGTGTCTTTATAAGGACTGTGTGTCTTTATAAGGACTGTGTGTCTTTCATAAGGACTGTGTGTCTTCATAAGGACTGTGTGTCTTTATAAGGACTGTGTGTCTTTATGAGGACTGTGTGTCTTTATAAGGACTGTGTGTCTTTATAAGGACTGTGTGTCTTTATGAGGACTGTGTGTCTTTATGAGGACTGTGCATCCCTGTGACGACCATGTGTCTTTATAAGGACAGTGTGTCTGTGAGGACTGTGTGTCGACCTCACTCACACACACTCAGTCTCATATGCACAAATGCACACTCAAAAGCAGTCACACAAACACATACAGACACTCACTCAGACACACGTGCAGTCTTGCCGACACACATACACACACACAATGCAGAAAGATGTAAAATTACGCACAGCAATGTCACCCATGCCCAGCTATCTTGCTGCCTATCAGCATACACAGATATAACGGCGCTTTTAAAAGGGAAAATGAGGTTTGTGAAGACAGGAAGAAGGGCCTGCTGAGGCTGGCTGGCTGGCTGGGCGGCCTGCAAACCAGCGACAGCGCTGTCGGGGCGAGAGAATTAAACACAGACATCACTTTTCAATCCTTTCCTCCAAAGAGGGGTGAGGGGGGGGGTGCTTTATTTCACCCGGAGGGGCGGGGGGAAGGGGGGGGGGGCCTGCTTTATTTCACCCGGAGGGGCGGGGGGGGGGGGGGTTCACGGTGTGCTGAGCTCGGCTTTTCGGCACGGCTGAATTAACCGGCCGAAACCGGCCCTGATCCGTCACCGTCACTCAGCCCTGAGCAACGGCACAAATCACAGAAAGGGATTCTGGGACGCCGCGGTCAGGGGTGGATGGATTCAGCGCTGGCGCGAGCACAGAGGAAGGCCGAGGGGCGTCCGTTAAATACCCAACCTGCCACCTAATCATCGCCTGATTTAATTGGCTAAAAATTGTGGTGGGCGTTCTGGCACAAAATGGCTGCCGTGCATCACCCAGGAGGGTGCTACACATTGGTGGTGGGCGAGGTGAGTTCCCCTTCATCACTGTAAAGCACTCTGAGTGTCTGGAAAAGTGCTACATAAGTGCAATGTTTCATTAATTCATTTCACTGCTGCTGTAAAGCAGTAGATTTAATACCCTCCTCATTCTCCGCACGTTTCCACGGTGACTTCATTACCATCGTCGGCCATTTTCTAACTTACACCAGCAAAGAAAAGCTCACACACTCGCTTGATGCTCCAAAAAAAACCAAATAACAGTATTTATTTTACCATGTGGACAGTTATCGTTATGACCACATCGGTCTTCACCAGCAGGTTCATTAAGTTCGGATGAAGACTGATGTGGTCGAAACATTGGTAAACATGGTAAAACAAATACTATTATTTGCTTCTTTTTTTGAGCATCAAGTGAGTGTGCGAGAACTCTTGATATGTTCCTGTGTCCCAGCACCTTACGCAGGTTTCTGGGTGTGCGTTTGCTTTCTCGATCACCCCAACTAAGAGCAGCAAGCCCAGAGACCAGAGTGTTCATCTGCCTGCCATCCAATCACAGAGCAGGGATGCGTTACCAAAGCAATTCAGCAGAACTACCTTGCTCAAGGACACAGGAGCGGCGATGCACCTGAAGCGTGCAATAAGGCTGAGATTTATGGCCCTTCGTTCCTTAAGCGCTGGTGCTCAGATGGCCTTTAGGTCAGGGCCATCAGTCATTGGGCCGTGCGCCATATCCCTGACGCATTACATCACAATCGCTGAGCGCGCGCGCTACGGCCCACAGCCCACTGACTGAAGCAGAGAACATCAGGGTTAGCCTCAGGAACATCAGGGTTAGCCTCAGGAACATCAGGGTTAGCCTCAGGAACATCAGGGTTAGCCTCAGGAATATCAGGGTTAGCCTCAGGAATATCGGGGTTAGCCTCAGGAACATCAGGGTTAGCCTCAGGAACATCAGGGTTAGCCTCAGGAACATCAGGGTTAGCCTCAGGAATATCGGGGTTAGCCTCAGGAACATCAGGGTTAGACTCAGGAACATCAGGGTTTAGCCTCAGGAACATCAGGGTTAGTCTCAGGGTTAGTCTCAGGAACATCAGGGTTAGCCTCAGGAATATCGGGGTTAGCCTCAGGAATATCGGGGTTAGCCTCAGGAATATCGGGGTTAGCCTCAGGAACATCAGGGTTAGACTCAGGAACATCAGGGTTTAGCCTCAGGAACATCAGGGTTAGTCTCAGGGTTAGTCTCAGGAACATCAGGGTTAGCCTCAGGAACATCAGGGTTAGCCTCAGGAATATCGGGGTTAGCCTCAGGAATATCGGGGTTAGCCTCAGGAATATCAGGGTTAGCCTCAGGAACATCAGGGTTAGACTCAGGAACATCAGGGTTTAGCCTCAGGAACATCAGGGTTAGCCTCAGGAACGTCAGGGTTAGCCTCAGGAATACAGCAGTGCCATGTTCAAGCAGCTCTGGATAACAGTGCTCTAGATGACAGTGTTCTCTGGTCAATGTCTAAATGGTAAACTGCAGCACGATGCAGTATATTTTAGTATAGTGCAGTATATTGCAGTAGAGTGGAGTAGATTTCAGGATAGTGCAGTATATTGCACTATATTTCAGTATATTGCATATTTCAGTATAATGCAGTGTAATGCATTATATTTCAGAACAGTGCAATATATTAAAGTCCTGTAATGAAAGGCTCAGAGGGACAGGGCTTCTCCCCTGTGGGGTGACAGTAACAGCACGCGATGGTTCTGTGAAGCCCCCGGGGGGGTGTCCCATGATGGGGGGGGGATTGTCCCACGGCGAGAGAGGGCCCAGGCGCGGGAGAGCGCGCGGGCGCGTACCAGGGGCTCGAGGGCGATGTGCTCGTCCCAGAAGGGGGGCGCGGCGTCCCGCAGCTGGCGGCGGCGCTCCTGGAAGGTGCGGGACAGCAGGGAGAGGCGGTCCCGCAGGGTGGGGTCCGCCCCACACTCCGACAGGAACTGCTCCATCTCATCCTCCTCCTCCTTCTGCAGCTCCGAGCACAACCTGGGACGGAGGGGGGGGGGGGGGGATAGGAGGGGGGGAGGGGGAAGGGGAGGGAGAGAGGGGCAGAGAGAGGGAGGGGAGAGAGGAGGAGGGCAGAGGAGAGAGGGAGGGAGGGAGAGAGAGAAGGGGGCAAAAGAGAGAGAGGTAGGGAGGGAAGGGGGCAGAGAGAGTGAGGAGGGGGAGGCAAGAAGGGAGGGAGAGAGGGGGACAGAGAGAGAGGAGGGAGGGAGACAGAGAGAGGGAGGGGAGAGAGGAGGAGAGAGGAGAGAGGGAGGGAGAGAGAGAGAAGAAGGGGGCAAAAGAGAGGGAGAGAGGTAGGGAGGCAGGGGGCAGAGAGTGAGAGGGGTGAGAGAGGGAGAAAGAGAGGGAGGGAGGAGGAAAAAGGAGAGAGGGGGAGAGGGGAAAGGAGAGGGAAAGCAAGTGAGAGAGGAGGAGAGAGATGGAAAGAGTGGGAGATGGGGAAGAAAGTAAAAGGTATAGGGGGAGTGAGAAGGAGAGGAAAAAACAGGAAAAGGGAGTGAGAGAAAGGTAGGAAGTGAATGGAGAGAGAAAATGAGTATAAGCAACATTTACCCAAAGTTTATTTGACAACAAAAAAGTCCATCTTCATTTGAATTTGACAACAAAAGAAAAAAAGCATACCAGAACAGAATGCATCTATATTCAGTCAGTTTAATTGACTAGCCCTAAAAAATATGTTTGGGAAGGTTCAATAGGAACAGCATAACTGTCTGCTGCTGCATATTTTCACACAACAGCATAAACACATTTCAACCAGGAAAAACGATTAGATGAAATTGAACAGAATTTTATGGTGACTCTGCCAGAGGAGAGAGATGAGCCAGCTGGGCGGGAACATTGGGGTGGTGAATCCAGCTCCCCGAAAATCTGGCAGTAGGTCCCCGCTCCACCAGCCCATTCGTCTGCGCCTGATTAACAGGCATCTGACGCGACTCCGAGCGGAGATCGGGCCTGACAGACTGCCGATTCCTCCAGCCACAGAATAGCCAGAGGGTGTCCACCAATGACCATCGGCGTTATTCAACTGGTTGCTAACAAAACGGTCTTTGATTGATGGAACTCAGTCCCATTTTTTTTGTGAGAACATGTCACAGCCAAAACCTTCATGAAGGAACATCGTGAAGCTAGGATTGAGCTCCATGACCCCCCTCCCCGTCCACCCCCCCACCCCCACCCCACCTCAGTTTCTGCTGGGCCTCCTCCTCCTCAGTGGCCTGGCTCTTCCACTGGTAGCGGACGATGACATCGCTCCGGTTCACTATGGCGACCGTGCGCTGGTTGGCCAGGGAGACGAAGGTCCGCTCCACGATGACGGAGTTCCTGTCCAGCCGCACGTTGACGTCGGCGGCACCCCGTACAGGCTGATGTAGACGTCTTCGCCTGCGGGTCGGAACACAGACCGGTGAGAAGCATAACCAGACTGGTTAGGCCCACTGGGCCAAAGTGGGCCCGGTTAGGGGTTTTCGATTACATGCGGTTCTGAAGCAGGGGCTTTCCACCTTTTCAGATTCAGGGACCCCCACCCTGACCCAAAGGCATCCAGGGTACCCCCCATGAAGTGAAAAAGGGTTATATGGGCTATGGTAGAAGGTTTTCTAATGTTCACAGACAGGGGGAGGGGGTTTTGAGATTATGATTTTGGCCCGGGGGATTCTATCTGTGCATGTGCCAGCTGGTACCAACAGCTGATACCTACAGCACCTTCAAAGACCCCAACAACCACAGCCCACTTCCTGTGTGTATGCCCCAGCAGTATTGGTATATTTTATACCCACATCCATAACTATTCACAAGAACAGGGCCAAAGCCAATGAACCAGGGTGAAGTGCGAGGGGCAGCTTCAGTACCGCCAATGGCCACCCAGGCGGCGCTGTGGGTTAGTTAACCTCACCCCGGCAGCTGCAGTCTCACCCTTCACGGCTAATGAACTTCCCAGGGACCCGGACATCCCTGTGCGTCCGATCATTCCCACCGGAATGCCCAACGGCGCGACAATAACAAGTGCTAAGTAAGCAGGGGCACACACACACACACACACACACAGACACACACAACACACACACACACACACACACACACACACACACATGCAAACCAGTCGTTACAGCACGAACCCCACCTAGCTCTTTGGGTCTGCTTCAGCTCGTTGGCTGTACTCAAAGCAGAGAGGACCTCGTTTCTTTTATGACAAGAGTCCTCGTTTGACCCCGCCCTGGGAGGCCTGGCGACCGTGACAACAAAACCCAGCGTGAAATGCTATTCAAAATAACGCCTTCATTTGCACTCGCTGCGCCAGGCAGCAGTGTATCGGCAGGCTTCACAGAGAAGCAAATGACCTGGAGTCGGAGCGACGGAAGCATCGGGTAAACGGCTCCGCCTCCATGGTAACGACACGGCCTAGCGACTCCCGCCGTTTCTCGCCCTCGCCCGCCCCGTTTCGCGAGCCTCACCTGCGCCAGCCGCTTTTCTTACCCATAATCCCATGCAAAAAACCGAGTGTGTGAATCCAACCGTCGCGAATGGCCCCCCCGGCCCCCTCTGGGAGAAAAAAAAAAAAAAAAAAGACCCCAGTGCACTGAAAACAAAAACTAATTCAAAATAAAGATTTGGAGATTGGGTGGTGGGGGACTGCTGTGGGGCGGAAAGGGGGGGGGGGGGGGGGGGGGGTTCTGCTTCCCTGACACCCTGAAGGTTATCGCTGCATTTTAAACAGCGGGGGCCGTCCCATATCGCCTTGCCTCCCCCCCCCCCCCCCAGGTCTGTCCAGGGCGTACAGGTCGCTACAGTCCCATTACCCGGCCAGCGAACCTGCCTGCCGTCAGCGCGCCTGCCCAGCTCCGTCGCCCGTATCTCCCAGCCACATCGCCGCGGTAACCGCACCCCCCCCCCCCCCCCCCCCCGCCCCAACACAAACACATTCATCATCGCATTCATCAGCTCCTTGTGCACACACGCCCGCGCGTGCTGCCGTTGAAAAGTACACTCCAGAGAGTCGCTCGTAAAAGAATAAATGATCTATTGTTTACTGGTTTAAAAAAAAAAAAACACAAGACACAAATGAAATAAATAAGTGGGAAGCGACGGCAGTTTGGGGAGTTGCGGAGTCCTGTCGGAGCCCCTGTGAGAACATCTCGCTCCTCTCCGCGCCGCGCCGCGTGATAAATAATGCAACGTCGGCTGTTTTGCGCTCAGAGACAATTTAATGGGTCTGAATAAATACGGTTTGCGTTCGGCGATAACCACGCTCACCGGCAGCTGTGCACCAGGGGCTGCGCAGAGACAGCGGGCGCATACATCCTCACACGCTGAGCAGGGAGACGCCACAGAGACAGACAGCGTGTACAGGGAGGAGCCACAGAGACACACAGAGACAGACAGAGACAGCGTGCACAGGGAGGAGCCACAGAGACAGACAGCATGTACAGGGAGGAGCCACAGAGACAGACAGAGACAGCATGTACAGGGAGGAGCCACAGGGACAGAGAGAGACAGTGTGTACAGGGAGGAGCCACAGAGACAGACAGAGACAGCATGTACAGGGAGGAGCCACAGAGACAGAGACAGCATGTACAGGGAGGAGCCACAGGGACAGAGAGAGACAGCGTGTACAGGGAGGAGCCACAGAGACAGACAGAGACAGCATGTACAGGGAGGAGCCACAGGGACAGAGAGAGACAGCGTGTACAGGGAGGAGCCACAGAGACAGACAGAGACAGCATGTACAGGGAGGAGCCACAGAGACAGAGAGAGACAGCGTGTACAGGGGCTGTGCAGAGACAGAGAGAGACAGAGAGACAGCGTGTACAGGGAGGAGCCACAGAGACAGACAGAGACAGACAGAGACAGCGTGTACAGGGAGGAGCCACAGAGACAGCGTGTACAGGGCTGTGCAGTGACAACAGGTGCATACATCCTCACACGCTGAGCGGGAAGGAGCCACAGAGACAGAGTGTACAGGCTGCACCTGCACACACCATCCAAGTCCCTAACCACTGTAGCACACTACTGACCCTCTCCTCTCTCCATCTTTCTCTCTCCATCCTGTTCTTTTCCCTTCACCATTTTCATCACCATTCCTTCAGCCATTCATCCTCCCCATCCCTCTTTCTTTTTCCTGCTATTCTCCTTCCTCCATCCCTCCTTTCCCCATCTTTCTTTTTCCTGCTATTCTCCTTCCTCCATCCCTCCTTTCCCCATCGCCTCTTTCTTTTTCCTGCTATTCTCCTTCCTCCATCCCTCCTTTCCCATCGCCTCTTTCTTTTTCCTGCTATTCTCCTTCCTCCATCCCTCCTTTCCCCATGTCTTTCTTGTTCCTGCTATTCTCCTTCCTCCATCCCTCCTTTCCCCATGTCTCTTTCTTTTCCCTGCTATTCTCCTTCCTTCATCCCTGCTTTCCCCATCTCTCTTGCTGTGTCGGCCTTCGTCTCTCACAGGGAGCTGTCAGCAGGTCTCCCTAACGAAGGAAGATCACCCCGCTCCACATCCACAGCCGTGACGAGCGGAACACGGTGCAGTAACGTGATTGGTCCGGGCAGGGGCTGGAAACAGGAAGTCCACTGCCAGGCGTTTATGGGATTATCCAGCTGAGCCTTATCCACGGCCCATAGCCCTCAGACAGGCGCTAACCTCTCTGGCCTGAACCACAGTGAACTGCCTGCAGGAGAAACACACGGCGCATTCTCAGTGTCCGTTCAGCCCTCAGCAGTTCACACACGAGTCCATTAGGGACCAGATTCACTCCATTAAGATTTAAAATCAATCCGTCAAGAGTTCAACTGACACCGAGCACGTGCACCTCCAAGCCTCAGTACAACTGTCAGAATACCAATCTTTCATTCTTATTTTCTTATACATTCCATGCAATATACAGCCATGGAAATACAAGCCACAAAAAAAAAATAATAATAAACGGTTTCGCTAAAATCTATAGGCATCACTTCCCTGACTTTAGCGGTTGGCTCGTTTAGCGAAGAGACCGTGACAGACGCAGGTCTTATTCGCACCACGTGCTCACGGAAAGCTCCGCACCCATCCAGCCTGCCAGGCGCATCAAACGCAGCCTCATTATCCGCCATCTGAAAAAGCGCCGCGTTCGTTTCGCATGTAAATTCCAGCCAAGACCGAGGACGCTGTGACAGGTAGCTGCCATCCAGCTAATTGTGTCTTAACAGCCATTTTATAAGCTAGTTAGCCCAGTGCAGTGCATTCATAAATTTGCTATATGAATACAAGGCAAGTTGTCTATGCTGAATAAAACTGCGTATTTTATGTTAAACATCCTGTACCCCCTTTTTTCCGACAACACTATAAAAATGAAGGAATGAACATGTTTTATAAACTGTGATTATATTTCAGCACCGGGAGCAAAACTAGCGCATCTGTCGCTATCCAAACACACTTCCTGCCGCCTGTCCCTAATTCACATCACTAATTGATCACACAGGCAAATGCTTCATCTTGAATTCTAAATCACCCCACAACCCGCCACCCCCAGCCCCGCCCCTGTTTCCCCCACCCGCTCCCAAAAACAAAACTGAGAACATGTTTTATAAACTGTGATTATATTTCAGCACCGGGAGCAAAACTAGCGCATCTGTCGCTATCCAAACACACTTCCTGCCGCCTGTCCCCACGCGCATGCATTTTTAATTGCCCGTTTTTTTTAGACACCTCCCCCAACAGAGCCACAGAGGACAGGATGTGATGCGTACAGTGGGGGGAGGAAATGAGGATTTTTATCCTGTAAGAAGCTTTTTCCCTCTCAAAAATAGAAGAAAAGGAAAAAAGAAGGAATTTGCTGTCGATGTGGAGGCTGAACGTGCCCACAGAGACAGAGGCCGAGTCTCGTCACCTTGGAGCCCGCACCCTTTCTGCCTCTAGGGGGAGATGTTGACACATTATTTAACACGCGTTTATTCAGTATTTATGCCACCGCAAGCTCATATTAATGACACGCTCCAGTGTACACATTTCAATATCAAACGCTTTAAAAATCGCATTTTCAATGCGCACTTTTTGTGAAAAGGCACCAAGCGTCCCCTGGCTCCTTGGAGTAAATCCCTGCCCCCCCCCCCCTCTCTCCTCCCCCCTCCCTCCCTCCCTCCCCTCCCCTCCCTTCCCCCACCACACACCTCCCCCCCGCTGTTCATAAACTCCGTACTACTTCTCCCCACACTCTCCAGCTCCTTATCTTAATCTGCACCTCCTCCTACGGCTCAGCTCTCCTCCCCCCTCGCTCACACCATCCGTATGAGGAGCCTCCTCTCTGATCCAGTTCTTCACCAGTGGGGGAGAAGCGCAGAGGGTTTTTTGGGGGCATTTGGGGTTTTGGGTATTTTGATAAATTAACTGCAGGACAGGCATTGGAGCAGCTGGTTCATACTGAAGCACAAAGCACTTCAGCGAGGTCACAGTGAATAAAGTAAGCTTAATTACGTAAAGGAGGGATTTGCATGATTTTCGGGTAAGGTGCTGCCCACAGGCCGGGGGGGGGGGGGGGGGGGGACTCAGGAAGCACCGGCACCAAAGGGGACTCCTCCGCGGAAGCAAATTCGGCAGTTTCATACAGATACTGCTGACTGCGAGCTACATTCCTGATGACGATGTAAAATGGAGGGGCGATGTCCTCCTTAGACAGGGCAGAAACAAAAAGTTCAAGTATTTACATCTTTATTGGGGCATAATACAAGTAAGTGTCTTGGCTGACAAAGACATGTTGCAGTTACACCATTTTCAAAAATATTATGAATTTCATCTGTTCTAATGTCCCTTGTCATGCAGGCATCATGCAGCAAAGTAGAATATATGGCTCCCGAGGTTAAGTCCAGAGACTTCATGTCTCCTACAGGGGACAATAATTGCCTGGCCTTAGGAGGATATTGTCTCAAGCCTTTATGAGCTGACGGCGTGCGGCGGCATGATGCCGAGTCCTGCAGGGTGACTCACGCATAATTGGAAACAGTGTCACCCAGGGGGGCGGTCATCAGCTCAACAGTGACACCTCTGGTGGATCGAGGGCCTGCGGCCTGCCTGCGCTGTGCAGTGCAGGCCACTGGCGCGGTAACAAGCTCGATGAGCTTCGCTCGCCCTCTGGATTTAACGGGCCAATCGCAGACGTGGGACAGCCCCCAGAGCTGCCGACCGTTCTCCAAGCTGAGGAGGAAATGAAGATCAGTCCCCCACAATGCACCTCTGGGTCAGAACATCGCCGCGCTACCCAGCGCCCAATTTGTCCTCCCGTTTGTGAACTCCCCACCCTCTCTTCCGCACAGAGGGCTGGGTCTCCCTGACCAGATCATCACTGCCACTTCCTGCAGCAGCTGAGCATTTCCAAAAATCCTTTCCACATGCCACCACACCCCGGGAGGGCGCCCCCTTCCCCAAGACCCCCTCCCTGTCCTCAACTATCCACTCAGAAAAGCCATGCCAACGCCACCCCCGTTTCTCAAAATTTAGTAACACACAGTTGACATCACTAATTGATCACACAGGCAAATGCTTCATCTTGAATTCTAAATCACCCCACAATCCGCCACCCGCCAGCCCCGCCCCCGTTTCCCCCACCCGCTCCCAAAAACAAAACTGAAAAAAAAAAAAAAAACGGAAGCGTGACAGCGCAGTAAATCACAAAGCGCGGTGATCGATACGCAGTGTCCTGCCGAGGACCTTTCAATAAAAAAAGTTTAAGAGGGACATCAGCTTCCGGACAGCGAAGACGGGCGGGTTCAACGGGTTCTCAGTTCCCTCCCCGAAAATGCAAACGAGCGTTTTATCAGACCGTAGAGCTGGAGGAGAGTGCTGCTGCTAGCGCTGCCGCACGCCCCCCCCCACCCCCAGTGGCGTGAGCCGTACAGCGGAGAGAGCGCCCGGCCAAAAAAAAAAGAGAGAGCCCGCGCCACTCACACGCGTGTGTTAGCGATCACCAGCGCCGATCTTGGGTCCGTGTGCATGACGCACGGCCTGTTACAAGCACCCCCAGGCCAGAGAGAGAGAGAGAGAGAGCTTTCCCCTCATTAATTATTAACTCAATGACTGTCTTCAACGAAGGGGTTTTTAAAACGTGTATGGCAGACCAGGAAAGTACGCAGCTCATTCCAGAGCCGAAAAAGAACCAAAATGGCCGACTCTGAGAAATGAGACCCTGGTAAAATCTTCTGAAGGACGGTCTCAGGTGATGAAGACAATGGTGTGTGTGTGTGTGTGTGTGTGTGTGTGTGTGTGTGTGTGTGAGACTGCACTAATTGAGAAGTTCCAGGGACGGAGTGAACCCAGAGTTAACGAGTTTACGAAGTCGTGCCGTCCCATCAGACAAAGGGCTTCCTTTGAGATGGAGACGCGTTACAAAAGCAAAACATTTACCCGCGCCGCTTTCCCGTCGACACTGAACTTCACGGGCGTGTGGGCGCCGCTTCTTAACGAGCTGTTGTTTGCGGAGGCGGCTACAGTCGCACCTGCCGAAAAAATCGCCGCGGGAGACCGAGAGGAACCTTCCCGTGCTCCGCCCGTCACTCAACCTGGGGCCTGACCGCACGGAGCCAGCCGCCACCGGTAGCCAGGGAGACGCGCGACGGCCGGGCCAATGGGAGCCTCCGGCCCTCAAAGCCGTCTGACTGGGCTGGGAGCAGGTGCGGTTGTCATCCTTAAAAAAAAAAAAAAAAAAAAAAAAAAAAAACGCAGGTCCCTTTCTCCTTTTCCCCCGTGTCCTCACTTTAAAAAAAGCAGCAGCCCCTTTCTCCTCCTCCACCATGCCCTCGCCAGAGGCCATCGCCTGGGGCCACCTGCAGCAAAGCCCCATGGGTAAGTTGTCAGAATCCTCATTCCCCCCCCCCCCCCCCCCCCCCCCCCCCCCCCGAGACTGGGTTTGTTTCAGGGCGTGCTCCTCTGTCCCACTGCTGTTGTTTTTCTCACTCCAATTATGCAAAGAAAACACTCTTACTGTGGCACGTGGGCTCACGTCTAACAAGAGCTGGAGCCCGAACAGGGAGGGAGAGACACACAAGCCTGCCATGCAGAAGCACACGTGTACACACATCTCTATCTACACGATTTATGGTAGAATTGCAGAAGGCTAAATCAACTTTACTGGCCCCGCCGCAGCTGAAATGTGAGTGAATTATGGAGCACAACTGCAAATTAAGAGGGAAGAGTGGAGATGGAACAACGGGCATCATTTTCACAGCTTCCCAAAAAGTACGCAAAGCATTTTGAGCAATGTCAACGAGTATCTTGAATATTCATTAAAAATTAAATATTTTGAAGCTTTGTCACCTGGCAGCCCAGGAAATGGTAGCGCCATTCAACTCAATCACTGGACTCGGTGACCGAGGCCTCCCCCAGTGTAACGGCACTACCTGCATGCTTCCACCAGATGGCGATACATCGTTAAAAAAAAAAAAAAAAAAAAAAAAACAGGGATTCGCCGTAGTCAGTGAGACGGCCTTGCGCAGCACGTCTGTCTTAAATCTCGTTTTAAAATGCAAGCCCCCGCCTCCGATGTATTGATTGAAGCCAGAGAAGGGAAGCAGAGGTGATTAAATGTGTTAGAGGTTTTGGATGTGGATCAAGGAGAGGATAGAGTCCATCACCCCCCACGACGGGCTGCGGCAGGGGAGCTGGCCATCCGCAAAGACAAAATGACTGATCAGCTACATCACTCACAGACCAGCTACATCACTCACAGATCAGCTATATCACTCACAGACCGGCTACATCTCTCACAGACCGGCGACATCACTCACAGACCGGCTACATCCCTCACAGACCGGCTACATCACTCACAGATCAACTACATCACTCACAGACCGGCTACATCACTCACAGACCAGCTACATCACTCACAGACCAGCTATATCACTCACAGACCGGCAACATCACTCACAGACCAGCTACATCCCTCACAGACCAGCTACATCACTCACAGACCAGTCTTTTCCAGGCCCCCTGTTCCTTTTTGGAGAGAGAGAGAGAGAGAGAGAGAGAGAGAGACCTAAGGCTATCCAGATAGCAAGTGACTCCGGCCCAGATCTGAGTCCAGCCCAGCGGTGCTGACTTCAGGCCGCGACCGGCCCAGACCCGGCCCGGAGTGCTCTTGCTATCTGGGTAAGGCTTGGTGTGAGGAGTTTATCATGCAGGCTAACCCACACTCTCAGCAGAACCAAACGCACTGAGGGCAGTCAGCTGTAAGTAGAGAAAGACCCTCTGGGCAGCAGACCATGTAAACCCAGTGAGCAGCAGTGTACCATGCAGAAGAGAAAGGCCACTGACAACATTTCAGACATTATTATTACAACACATTATCCTGCACACCAAAATACATAAATCATTGGCTTGAGCAAACAAATTAGGGAGACTGAGCGACTGTCGGGGGGAGTGAGAGTTAAAAAAAAAAAAAAGAAAAGAGGAAAAAGAGATGAGAGAGAGCAGGCAGAGGAATGAGAGAGAGTTTTGCTGTTGTGGACCCAGTGCTGGAGAGACGCTCTCTGTTTCTGTGTAAAGCTGCTCCAGGCGGCCGTTTGGCTGTGGAGAATCTCCCTGCCAGGGGCTGTGAGAACAGAGGAGCCTGCTGCTAACCTGGAACAGGGATCCGCCTGCCGCCCTGCTCCTGTCCCAGGACTTCACTCACACACACACACACTCACACAACCTGCTTACAGAGCAGAGAGCTCTGGCACACCAACAGTCAAAACCCCCCGACTATGGTACACACACGCACACACTCACACACACATAGACACAAGCGCACACGCACACATGCAGACACACACACACACACACACACACTCACACACACACAAATAGACACTAGCGTACATGCACACATGCACACACACACACACACACACACACACATATAGACACAAGCGCACATGCACACATACACACACACTCACACACATAGACACAAGCGCACAAGCACACATGCACACACTCACACACAAGCGTACATGCACACATGCACACACACTCACACACACACAGACACAAGCACACAAACACACACACACACATATACATATACATACACACAGATACACACACATGCACATATACACACACACACACACACACACACATATATACACACACACACACACACACACACACACACACATATATACACACACACACACACACACACACACACACACACACACACACATATATATACACACACACACACATATACACACACACACACACACACACACACACACACACACCTCATTTCCATGTGTTTGTTCCCTGTGGCTGCAGAGGAGCCTCCACGCTGAGGCGCGCTCCATCAAACCCGTGTGCGCGGCGCTGGCTGAGCCGAGCCGCCCGTAAGAGGATTAGCCGCGGCGGTATAGCGCGCTAACCCGCACCCTATGCATTCCACAACGTGATTAAAAGGGAAGAAAAGGAAGTGATCTCATTTGCATCGGCGCCTCCGAACGGCTGATCACTCGCACTCCACCGGCTAAACCGGGACGCCGTAATTATGAGCCGTTCGCTCTTTCACGAAAATAATACCCAGGCTTATTAGCCAACTTATCACTGTCACCGGAGGTTCTCGGGCAGGCACGCGGACGGGACGTCTAAGGACCCCGGGAAGGATGCTAAAGCGTCGCGCAAGTAATTAATTTCCATTACGGAGTTGACACCCCTGGCTCACGCAGTTCATTCATCTTTTTATATATTTTGGGCGTTTGGCAGCTGACGTTCTTGCACATATACGCTAAACGGCCAAAAATATGCGGACACCGCTTCAAATTAACGGGTTCGGCTACTACTACCCACCCATCGCTAACAGGTGCATAAAATCAACGAGCGTAGAGTCATGCAATCTCCATAGCCAAACACTGGCAGTAGAACGGGTCGTACTGAAGAGTTCAGTGACTTTCGACGTGGCACTGTCATAGGATGCCACCTTTTTCTAATAAGTCAGTTTGTCAAATTTTTTGCCCTGCCAGAGCTGCACCAGTCAACTGAAAGTGCTGTTATTGTGAAGTGGAAACTAGGAGCAACGAAAAGTTCAGCCGGGAGGCGGCAGGTCACACAAGCTAACAGAACAGGACCGCCGAGTGCTGAAGCACGTAGCGCGTAAAAATAGTCTGTCCTCGGCTGCAACGCTCACTACCGAGTTCCAGACTGCCTCTGGAAACAACTTCAGCACAAGAACTGTTCATCGGGAGCTTCAGGAAACGGGACTCCATGGCCCTGTGCACACCATGAAGCCCATAAAGAAACGGTTTGCCAAGTTTGGTGCGGAAGAACTTCCTCCTCCTCCTCCTCCAGTGTGCATTCAGCTACATCACTCACAGACCGGCTACACCACTCACAGATCAGCTATATCACTCACAGATCAGCGGAAGAACTTCCTCCTCCTCCTCCAGTGTGCAACTTGACTGGTCTGCACAGAGCCCTGACCTCAACCCCATCCAACACCTTTGGGATGAACTGGAACGCCGACTGCAAGCTAGGCCTAATCACCAAACCACAGCGCCCAAACTCAGGGACACTAGATTTAGTGTCAGCTCAGCTCTGCGATACCGGCAGCGATTTTAAAAACGATACATTATTTTTCCCTCCACGCTTGACTTTTTGGATAGGCACCCAGAGGTGGTGCTCGTTCCCCACACGTGATCCACGGTGAAGCGTGTAGGGCACGCGTCCGTACGCTCACACGCCGGGCGTGTCGTAGATACACGGGTAGATACCAGTGATCGCTTTTCACCCCAAACCCCCCCAAAGAGCTGAAAATACAAACGCAGCATTTGCTTACATTTGTTACTCAAAGGCCCTGTAGGCAGGGAGGGAACCTCCCTCCAGTGCCTCTTCAGAGTTCCGCCCCCTCCTCCTTCACGAGTGGGTGTCTCTCATGAGGGGTGATGGCCAAAACTGACGAATAATCCAGCCAGACTCACCCCCACGCTGGAGTGGGAGTGGTCAGCCCCCCGCACCAACGTCTGCTAACTCTGCTGGCTCCACCTCTCTGGGGGGGGGGCGCAACAACATCTCTATCCCGTTACACAGCTGGATATTTAATAAAGCGATTCGGGACTACTTTACACAAGGGCACAACAGCACCGCATCGCCTGGAAACCCAACCCTCAGAGCTCAGTGCTTGTGCGAAAGGAGTAAAAATACACCGTCAGAGTACACTCTCTCAGAGTCGATTTAACACTGAATATCTTTCTGTGTAGCCGGGGGCCAGCGTATGATCACTGCCTATTAGCCAATGACGTCCTCCCGATCCTCGGCAAGCGCTCGGTTAGCGGAATGAAATGAGCATCATATGCTGGCCGTTAGCCTGATGCAGTGCGCTGTGGCTCCCATATAATTAGCATTCATTAGCAGCCATTACACATTACACGTGTTCAGCAGATGTAAATCAGGCCTCTCGCAGTTAATTGATGAGGACCAAGTGGTGACAGCAGGTACTTCATGCCATAATGCGCCACGCGTGTGGGACGATCTGTGATAGGTTGGCGACCTCCTCCAGTGTGCATTCCTGCATCTCGCCCCAAAGCATGCTGGGATAGGCTCCAGCACACACCCCCACCCCCCCGACCCTGACCAGGATAAGAGGGTACAGATAATGGATGGATGGATGGATCAATGCAAGTGAGGGAGGGAGAATGTGGAGAAGCAGGAGGAACAGGAAGCTCCACTAAAACCACGCAGATTTGTCAATGGAGGCCTCTGGTATCTGAATTTCAGGTTTTTTGTTACTGTATATGGAGCTTAGGAATCAAAGCAGGGCTTATTTTCCAAGGATCCATGGTATGAATATTGTAGCTGAGAAGGATTCTCAAGCTTGCACAGTGTGTGTGTGTGGGCGTGCGTGAGTGTGTGCGTGTATGTAGGTGTATGGGTGTGTGTATGCGTGTGTGTGTGTGTGTGGGTGTATGGGTATGTGTGTGTGTGTGTGTGCGCGTGTATGTGGATGTATGTGTATGTGCGTGAGAGAGAGCAGGATATTGGGAAATTTAAGCCCATAGCTTAGCAGATGCATGTGGATGTATGGATGTGGACTTTAATGGCTCTGTGTGGGATTTGAGATTATTCTGTAGAGAGAGCGCTGCCTCTCCTCCGAGTCTCTCTCTCTCTCTCTCTCTCTCTCTCTCTCTCTCTCACTCTCTCCCCCCCCCCCCGCTCCCTCCCTCGCTGGCACCACACCCATCTGCTCTGCCCCGAAGTAGATCTGCCAAACACAGCACCACAAAGCTGTTCAGCTTTCAGCCGAGGAACGAGTTACCTTCCATGAGACTCTCGCAGAAGCCGCAGCTAATGAGGTTTGGCTTTAAATGTCAGGCGGGATATGGGCGAAATCTCGCTCTGCGGTGGATCCCCTGCACGGATGATATAAGGAACGGGCGGCTGAATATGGCGGCTACAACCCAATAAACTGGAATGAACTGGCTTGGGAAGAAAGGTTAGGGTTGCCCACATTCCTCGGTTAGCTGGGACAGATCTTACCCTAATTTTAAACATAACCTTAGCCCTATGCCCCCATACCCTTACCACCTATGCCCCACAACCTACACCCTACTCCCTAGTGCCAAAACCATATGGCTATACCCAACACCCTACACCAGGTGTGGCCAACCCAGGTCCTGGAGAGCCGCAGGGTCTGCTGGTTTCTGTTTTTACTCGGCACTTAATTGATCGATTAAAGCAGTTGATTACACAGTTAACTCACCTCACCTGGTTTCTTCAGGCTAAGTGGTTGCTGTGTTTAAGGTGAAAACAAAAACCAGCAGACCCTGCGGCTCCCCAGGACCAGGGCTGGCCACCCCTGCCCTACACCCTACACCTTACACCCTGTGCCCTAAACACTGCACCCTATACTCCACACCCTGTGCCCTAAACATTGCACCCTAGACTCCACACCCTGTGCCCTAAACCCGATGCCCTACAGCCTGTGCCCTACACCAGGGGCATTCTATGAAAATTCCAGGAGGCCCTGTCACCCAAACTTAGCCAAGGTCTAGTCTATCAGGATACCCAACAATTGTGCATAATTCTGATTCAAAGGCCTGCATGATTATTGCTGTTGACAGTTCATGTAATGTTTAAAATGACAGTTTAAACATTACATGAAACCAACTAGGTTTTTTTTTTTTCCAACATTGTGAATTTTCAGTGTACTTTCTTCAGTTATGAAGAAAGTACATTGTGGATTATACTGTGGATGACAAGTAATCTAAAACAAAAAATACTAAAATAGTTTTTCTGAAAAATAAGAACAAAGGGCACATTACAGACCTCTTCCTTTGAGTATTGCATTTTCTCAATAAAATAAAAGTGCATATTTTTGGCAGAACTGAGATCAAACTTAATTTGTGAAAGACATGAAACACACGATGATGAAAACACTCCAGTTATGACAGATGAAAAACACAAAGTTCTTATTCTGAAAATGAACAAAAAAAAAAAAAAAAGATATTTCACATTAACACAGCTTCCCTAGAGTTAAGTCCTTCTGATCTTCCTCTGTTTCTCCCTTAGGTGCCTTCTCTTTACGTCTCTCATTCAATGAAGCGCGTCTGTTTGTCCCGCCAATATTTTTTCAGTGTCAACTTTTCTGATGTTTAGACAAGCCATTTCTTTGCCATCATCACTCGCTCTTTTCCTTTCCACTTTTCTTCTGTCTCTTCTCTCCCTTTTCTCTCTCTCAGTCCTCTCTCTGGCTCTGGTCTGTAACTGCCGCTTTGCCAGAGACACGCAGTGATTGGCTGAGCAGCACGAGGTGGTTTTAATAACGCGGGCGATTGGACGAGGTGCTGCCAGAGACACGCAGTGATTGGCTGAGCAGCACGAGGTGGTTTTAATAACGCGGGCGATTGGACGAGGTGCTGACAGAGACACGCAGTGATTGGCTGTGCAGCGCGTGGTGGTTTGAATAACGCACGCGATTGGACGAGGCGCTAACGTTGGAGGACCATCGCAGCTCAGGAGAAGTCAAAAGCTATCCTTTTTAAAAAAGGCTCCGTTGATAATGAGACTAAACACAGGACCGGAGTCTGCTAACTGCTGACCATGGCCCTACACCCCATGTCCAACACCCTATGTCCTACACCTTATGTCCAACACCAACACTTAAGTCCAAAAATACTGTTCATTCACATAAAATATCAAGAGTTTCCATCCAATCACGTTTAAAAGAATGTGCTGCTCAAGTGGAAAAAAAAATCTTAGCTTCTGTCCAGTCAAAACTCACTTTACAGGAATATGCCGATTAAGCAAAAAATAATTTTAATTAAATCTCAGTACTCCTACAGGATAGACAGAAGTAAGGGAAAAAATCACACACTGACTGAATACACGAGGCTCAAGAAATGTAGGACAAAGATTGGATCTAAAATGCAAATTTAATTTAATTCAGGCGGGGGTTGAACAAGGTAATGGGGAACCAGGGAAAAAAAGACTAACAAAGAAAAGTCAAACAGACCTACAGAATGGGATGATGTCACAGGCTGGGCGCAGGTGTGAACAGGTGTGGGCGGTCTGGAGCTTTGATTCAGCTCACCGTGTTAAGCTCCTATACCTGGCCTGTGTGCTCATACCTGTGCTCAGGAGGTCACCTGACCTGCCCACTCCACCTGTACGCCAATGGACCAGGCCAGGCTCAGTCAACTGAGCAAAACAGACCAGTCATCACAGGAAGTGACACAACGTCCTGCCACGCCCATCCTCCCCTGAGTTATAACCAGTGCAGAGAAAGTGGGTTGGGGTAAGGGGGGGGGGGGGGAAGGGTAGGGGAGCTGGTGTCTGAAGTGCAGGCTTCACCCCATGAATAAAACACACACACACACACACACACGCACACACGCACACACACACACACCCTGGTCTTAAACACATGTGGCATAAACGCAGTTCAGCCTGTGCTGGTTCACTACTTAGGCACTTCCATAGCAAACTGCTTCAAGAGATTTCATTTTGACATTGTATGTTCCTGTTTGTTTCTTGTTCATTACAGGATACTTCACTGTAAGCTTGTATTCTTAAGTCTCCTAACTAGAATAAAAGGTCTTGTAAGCCTTGTCTGTATGCAAGTCTCTCCCCTTGGGCAAAGTACCCGAATCGCTTCAGTAAATATCAACTCAAATGAATGAATAATGTGCAAAAGACATGCACTGTGGAAGTCTCCATGCATGAAATTAATAATGTAACAACATAATGGGGGAAAAAAAAAAAAAAAAAAAAATGAAGGATTCTGGACTATTCCATGTCTGTTAAACAGTAGCTAGCCCCCAACCAGAATGTGCACCTGTCAACCCTCAGTGTGAGCGTCCAGCGCACTAACTGCTGCCCCAGGGCACATCACAGCTAACCCATTTATTTAACCCCTTCAAAGGCGTGAGCTCACAAACGCGCGATCAGAATGCTCTTGGTCTGAACATTCCGATGCTGATGTAACAATCACTACTGGCAGTTGAAAGCGATGTTCCAGAGTTCTTCGAACACTGACCTAGAATTTTTTTTAAAAATACATTCCAAACAACCTACTCTTCACAGGGTTAACGTGGTGTGTCAATATTAGCTTCCCACTCCCGCACAGCCACACGCCCAGTTCTCTCAAAAGATGAGTAACAGGTCAATCAAACCTGAGTGTGACTGAGACCAACATCGGGCTCTTAAGGGGGGTGTCACTGTGACCTGTTCCTGTAACTGGGGTAGTTACAAGGCAGGCAGGCCATTTCTGGGGGAGGGGGGTGAATTGAAACATAGATGAGACTTGGGGAGTGAGGGAGGGACGGGTGCTAAATTAAAAATGAAACTCCCCAATGTGGCTGAAGTGTTCTTTTTAAGGCATATGATAAAATGTTAATGTTGCCAGCTTCTCCCAGGACTGTGTGTGTGTCTGCTCTGACACAGCAGAGCTCAGACAGGACCTGGGACACTAACTACACCCACCACACCCCCCCACACACACACACACACGTTCGCACACACACAAATGCACACACACAAACACAAACGCACACACATACACACAAGTACATACAAAAATACA
>CM045887.1:60537406-60549906 GCA_025169545.1 Anguilla japonica | reverse complement strand
GGAGAAAGGAGGGAAAGAGCATGAAGAGACAGAACGAAAGAGAGAGAGAGAGAGCACAGAGAAAGAGAGCGCGAGGAGAGAGTATGGAGAGAGAGAACGAGAGCGAGAGAGAGAGAGAGAGAGAGCGTGGAGAGAGAGAGAGAGAGAGAGAGAGAGAGAGAGAGAGAGAGAGAGAGAGAGCGTGGAGAGAGAGAGAGAGAGAGAGAGAGAGAGAGAGAGAGAGAGAGAGAGAGCGTGGAGCTCCCACACTCATAAAACACGGGCCTAAGAGGCGAAACGTGACACACTGCGGGGGGACACTCCTCTCCCACTCTCTCTCACAGGGACGGCGCAAAACCCCCACAGCACGTTTCCCGCCTTCTCCCACCCGTCTCCTGGCAACAGGGACGTTTCCACGGCCCGCTTCACGTCATCACCAGGGTGCTGGAGAGCCTCTTATCTTCCACGTGCTCTCTCGTGTGGGGAAGAGAGAGAGAGTCACGTGCTACAGCACCGGGTGTGAAAAAGAGAGAGAGAGAATGAGAGATAGAGAGAGGGGGGGATTTTCTACATTATATTCACATATAATACGCCGCTCACTGCTCCGGTGTGGGTGGAAATAGGCCTGATGCCGCTTTGAAGCGGTTCAACTACGGAATCCCTTGCCAAAGAAAAGAAAAAAAAGTAATACGTTTCCATTTCTTCTCCAACATATTTACTGTCAATCAAAATAAGGAGCATGAGCAGATGCTGAACGTAATCAAATCCCAAATAAAGCACTTTAAAAAGCATGACGGGCTCTTAGAAACCCATTGTAGAAAACCATAATGTTACAGAACATAATTAAATAAACTGCAACACTGGATCATAACTCCCTGCTTGCAGGGAAGCCTAGCAGCTTGACTGGCTGACGCTTTCTAAAGCACAGAAATTCCATGAACACACATTGCATCTCCCTGAAAGATTTTTTTTTTTTTTTTTTGGTCCACATAATAAACCCCCTCCATATATTCAGTTTATCATCACAAAATAGATACGTTTTCCACAGTTTATTTTTGTTTACTACATTTATGAAATATGTTTTTTTATCACTGGCAATCATATTTGACACGAGTTTGCCTCAGGAGGAGTTCTCCTCCGCGTGACAATAATTCTAACTCCCCGCCCCGGCCCGTCGGTGCAGAATGAGGATGGCTGACCTCAGCCAAATCGGGAGAAATATCTGGACGTGCTACATAAATGACGTTTTCTTTCGGGGAGACTGAATTTAAACGCGCTACGATAACACGGCGGCGCTCCCGTGCGGAAAATGGGCTCCCTTTATCGCCGCGGAAACGATTCCCGCCGCGGCCCGTCTCCCCGGCACGCCGAGTTCCGGAATGATCTACGGAGGCGGAATCTTCCACGCTGGAGCCATCGCTTCATAATCACTCCCATCAAGGACAGAGAGGGTGTCCCTGCACTGTGAGGGGGGGGGGAGGGGGGGAGTAGGAGGAGGGAGTAGGAGGAGGAGGAGGAGGAGGTAGGGGGGATGTGGAAGGAAGAGGGTCGCTGTGTTGACAGAATCTGAGCTGGAAACGAAGAGACAGAAAGGAGGGAGAGGAGAGGAGGAGAGGAGGTGAGTGATGAGGAGAGGAAAGGAGAAGAGGAGGAAAGGAGGTAAGAGGACAGGAGAGGAGGAGAGGAGAGGAGAGGAGAGGAGGTAAGAGGACAGGAGAGGAGGAGAGGAGAGGAGGTAAGAGGACAGGAGAGGCAGGAGTGTTGAAATTCTGCATCTGCGCTTCCTGGAGAGGTGCAGCTTCATGGCACCTGCTGGGGTCAAAAGGTCAGGTTATGATGTCGCCACGCTGTAGCCTAATGAGCCCTGGCTGGTTTTACAGAGCTAGGGCCAGAAAGAGCAGAGCACCATGGGTTGGGGGCATACTGGCGTGGCCCCCCAACACTGAGAGCAACTGTCTTTATGGCAGCCAATAGAGAGTGCCAGTCATTACAATTATGGGTCCTGATTAACTTTGTGCTGAGCTGTACCTCAGGCTCACTGTTCCCAGGTCAGCTCTTAGACCTGTGTCTGCGTGAGCTGTACCTCAGGCTCACTGTTCCCAGATCAGCTCTTAGACCTGTGTCTGTGTGAGCTGTACCTCAGGCTCACTGTTCCCAGGTCAGCTCTTAGACCTGTGTCTGCGTGAGCTGTACCTCAGGCTCACTGTTCCCAGATCAGCTCTTAGACCTGTGTCTGTGTGAGCTGTACCTCAGGCTCACTGTTCCCAGGTCAGCTCTTAGACCTGTGCCTGTGTGAGCTGTACCTCAGGCTCACTGTTCCCAGATCAGCTCTTAGACCTGTGTCTGTGTGAGCTGGAACTCCAGGGGTCACTGTTCCCAGATCAGCTCTTAGACCTGTGTCTGTGTGAGCTGTACCTCAGGCTCACTGTTCCCAGGAGCTCTTAGACTCTGTGTGAGCTGTACCAGTGCTCTGTGTCTTAGACTGTGTCTGTGTGAGCTGTACCTCAGGCTCACTGTTCCCAGATCAGCTCTTAGACCTGTGTCTGTGTGAGCTGTACCAGGGGTCACTGTTCCCAGGTCAGCTCTTAGTTTCCCAGATCAGCTCTGTAAACCTGTGACCTGTGTCTGTGTGAGCTGTACCTCAGGCTCACTGTTCCCAGGTCAGCTCTTAGACCTGTGTCTGCGTGAGCTGTACCTCAGGCTCACTGTTCCCAGATCAGCTCTTAGACCTGTGTCTGTGTGAGCTGTACCTCAGGCTCACTGTTCCCAGGTCAGCTCTTAGACCTGTGCCTGTGTGAGCTGTACCTCAGGCTCACTGTTCCCAGATCAGCTCTTAGACCTGTGTCTGTGTGAGCTGGAACTCCAGGGGTCACTGTTCCCAGATCAGCTCTTAGACCTGTGTCTGTGTGAGCTGTACCTCAGGCTCACTGTTCCCAGGTCAGCTCTTAGACCTGTGTCTGTGTGAGCTGTACCTCAGGCTCACTGTTCCCAGGTCAGCTCTTAGACCTGTGTCTGTGTGAGCTGTACCTCAGGCTCACTGTTCCCAGGTCAGCGCTCACCTCTGCGTGCGGAGCTGGAACTTGGCCTCGCAGGTCCCGATGTTGCGCACCAGGAGGGTTTTCTGGGCGGGGCACTTGACGGGGTTCAGCGGGAAGTGCAGGTGGTCGGGGAAGTCCAGGATGGCGCGGGCGCCGATCGCCCGGACGGGCACCTCGAACTTCTCCCTCTCCGTCACACAGACCAGCCTGTGGGCGTAGTCCTGCCAGGGAGGGGGGGAGGGTAAAGACAGGGATTGGTCACGCATCTATGGACTGATTACCAGGCCAGCCAATGAGGAGAGGGCAGTAGTTCACACAGGACTCATCCTTCACTACACGACTGACAGGTCATCTTCATGACTCACTGACCCCAATGCAACGGGCAAGGCCACACGCAGGCAAGAGGTCACACGCGTAACCCTCCATACGGCTAGGCCTCTGTGGAACAGTGCCACACAGCGAAACTCCCCAATGTTAAATCAACTCTAACAGAGCTCGTGTCAGTCCAATGGAGACCACGCGCTCTATTTGAGTTGCTCCATTGGTGTTGATTTCACACAGAATGTACTGCTGTGCTTACAGCCACAGTAGACAGGAGGAGTTCCAGACCACAGATGTAGAGACACTAGATCTGTGAGAGCACTGACTGCGTGTGATATACCGGTCCCCCCCCCCGCCCCCCGCCCCCCCCCCCGACTCTCAGTTTGACATGCACACCATCGGCACTCCCGAGGTTTCTGTAGCTAATGTTATCTCGTGCCCGAGGGAAGTGGAGTACAGTACTGCATGTGCCGGCCCCGGGGGGGTGGGGGGGTTTGGGACAGTACGAGTTCTGCGGTGCGTTTAGTGTTTAGACACGCAAGCCCTGACAGGGCAGAGAGGAGATGAATGACAGGGGGTCTGAAATGGGCAGTCCATCAGGGGAGGGGGGCACGTTTGATTAAAAGTGTACGGGGAAGGCGGTTCGTTCTCCATCATGGCCTGGAGGACCGGCCCAGGCCTCCGGGCCCCATAATTCTCTGCGCACAGATGAGCTGTGTTTCCAGGCAGGTTACAGTGGGGGGCTGGGGGGAGGGGGTGGGGGGGACATCCCTCCCTCTGGTCCCCCCCCCACTTCACTCTTTATTACTGAGGAAATGGAGGGAGGCACATTAGCAAGCATTGCGTTAAACGGGGTGCTGCTCTCTCTCTCTCTCTCTCTCATTTCTCTCTCTCTCTCTCAATTCCCTCCTTGTCTCTCCCATCCTCTCTGTCTCTCACTCTCTCATTCCATTTCTCTCTCTCCTGCTCTCTCCCATCCTCTCTCTCTTCATTTCCTGTTTCTCTCTCCCTCTCTCTCTCTCATCCCATTTCTCTCCTCCTCCCTCGTTTCTCTCCCTCTTCCGCTCATTTTTTTCCCCCTACCCATTTGTCAAACGGGGCTCTGATGGAGGTACCCTTCAGAGAAGCATTAAAGGAAGGAGTGTGTGTGTGTGTGTGTGTGTGTGTGTGTGTGTGTGTGTGTGAGAGAGAGAGTGTGTGTGTGCAGTAGAACGAGTCTCCACCCGTTTCATTAGAGGGCAGAATGACTGTATGGAAACCCCGCAGTAGACCCTCTGATATACGGCCCCTCAAATGGGGCCACAACGAACTGCTGAATAAATCTGTCCTCACGGGCACTTCCTCCAGCGCCTCCCACGGCCGGGTTTCCCCAAAACACTCATTTTCGGAACTTTCAAAACTCGAATGCATTAAAAAAAAAAAAAAGTTTTTTAATAAAAAACTTAAATAGTCATTTCAACGGTTCCCTCTGACTGACACACGCTGTGTCTCCCAATCAGGCCGCTCCTCAGACCAGCCGCTGTTTCCACGGAAATGGCCGCTCGGGCTCGTCTCACGGCGCTATTGATTGGTTGGCTGACTCCCGCATCGCTTTCGGGGATCGATGCGGGAGCGTGGGGGCGACCGCTGCAGGTCAGAACGTTCGCCCTCCTCGATTTCTCGAAGCCGGACAGGAAAGGGGACAGGAAAGAGCCGGGGGGGGGGGGGGGGGGGAGCTTGGTGGCTGTTCCTCAAAAAAGATACGATTGAGCGAACGTGAGCAAGAGCACGCCCGGTCACAGCGGAAACAGGAAGCCGTGCAGACGAGCACGTCGCTACACGCACGCTGGGTTCCCCCCTCTGAGTCACAGCTCCACCCCCCCGCCCTCACCCTGATCACCAGATAACGCTAGCACAGGAGCCCTGGCGCTAATCAGGGTGGGGGCGGTGGAACAAGGGGGGGGGGGGCCGTGAGGGTCCGGGGGATGAGGGCCCATGAGGGTGGGGAGAATGGGGGGGGGGGGGGGGGGTGCTATTAACAGAAAAAGAGAGCTCGGTTGTTAGAGTAACGCACTGCTGTGCTCCAGTGACTTGACCCGTTCGGTTTTGTTCGCTGAATGTTCTAACACAACAGGACTGCAGCACCAGAGACAGCAGAGACAGGGAGGAGCAGAGCAGCAGCCCACTCAGGCCAGGCAAGCGGAGCTAAACTGATTAAATCACAGGGATTATCAGTGCGGTCCAACGGTCAAGTATCTGCCTTCAGGCCCTGTGGCCCTGCAAACCCTGCGCAGTGTGACCATACAGGCCACCATACCCTCTGCCCCTGTCCTTTGAGACGCATACAGGCCACCATACCCCTCTGCCCCTGCACTGTGTGACACATACAGGCCACCATACCCCTCTGCCCCTGCACTGTGTGACACATACAGGCCACCATACCCCTCTGCCCCTGTCCTGTGTGACTCATACAGGCCACCATACCCCTCTGCCCATGCACTGTGTGACACATACAGGCCACCATACCCCTCTGCCCCTGCACTGTGTGACACATACAGGCCACCATACCCCTCTGCCCCTGTCCTGTGTGACTCATACTGGCCACCATACCCCTCTGCCCATGCACTGTGTGACACATACAGGCCACCATACCCCTCTGCCCCTGCACTGTGTGACACATACAGGCCACCATACCCCTCTGCCCCTGCACTGTGTGACACATACAGGCCACCATACCCCTCCGCCCCTGCACTGTGTGACACATACAGGGCACCATACCCCTCTGCCCCTGCGCAGTGTGACCCATACAGGCCACCATACCCCTCTGCCCCTGCACTGTGTGACACATACAGGCCACCATACCCCTGTTGTGTGTCCTATCCCAGATGCCATACCTTGTTCTCCTGTGGAGTGAAGAGGATGGTGAAGGTGGAGGCCATGCCTGGGGCCACCTTGTTGCACACGTCCAGGGGGCTGACCACTTTGAAGTAAAGAGAGCCTTCCTCCACCACCTTCACCAGGCGAGGAATCTGGGGGCCAATCAGAAGCAAGCAAGTCAAAGATCAGGAACTGCGGTCTCCAGCACCAGCCACTGCTCAGTTACACTGCACAGATGTTCAATTTGGCTGTTTCTAGGCCACATAGGAAGTTGCCTAGGGCACCATCCCTCTGGGGGGGGGGGGGGGGGGGGGGGGCAAGGGGGCCGTCCTGTAAGGGGGGGGGGGCACAAAACAAAGGGGGAAAGCTCCAAACTGGAGCTCCGCCCACTGCTCCACACTGGAGCTCCGCCCACTGCTCCACACTGTTACCTGTACCAGGTAGGGGGCGAACGGGCAGCCAGCGGTTGTCCCGCACACATCCTCCGCGTTAAAGGCTACCGAGCGATGAGACAGGACGTGTGATTTAATCAGGATACGCAGTGACACAGCGGGCACTCCCCCCTCCCCCCCCCCCCCCCCCAACCATCCCCCCCATCACACCAGACGTGCGCAGCATTCCAGGGGAATCCTGGGAAAGATGATTCACGCTCCCGCCAGCCAGGGGTTCCTCAGTTACACCGCGCCGCGCGCGCACGAGGAGCGATGGGAGAGAATTAAAACGCCGCCCTGCAGCTCCCTGCAATCAGGGCAGCAGCTGTGTGAGGGAGGTCAGGCGCTCAGAGGAGAGGGGGTGTGAAATCGCTCAGGAGGAGCACTCGAGACCCTAATGGGGCTTTTCCGCACGGTTAACGCACCCCGGCGCATTACATCGGACGCTGTGTGAGGCTGGAACGTGAGCGGGAAGCGGAGGGCTCCTCTGGATAGTCCACACGTACACGTACACACACACACACACACACACACACACACACACACACGCACATGCAGACGCACATGCAGACACACAAACCCACATGCACACGCATGCACACACACACACACACACACACACACACAAACCCACACGCACACACACACACACACACGTAGACACACATGCACACTCATGTGCACACACACAAACCCACATGCACACGCACACGCGCACGCACACACACACACACACACACAGGCACACACACACGTACACTCACGTGCACTTGCACAAACACACGCGCAGGCACGCGCACACACATGTACCCACACACACGCACACACACACTGCAGCCCCATTGGCTGCTTCTCATTAGTAGCAGGACAAGCAGCCTTGATTGGCAGCACAGGGCTGCAGTGCTGAGAAGCAGAGACCTACATGACCAGCGCTGGCTGCATCAGGACAGCGGCATGCGAGGGACAGAGACACGCGGGCGGGGACGGCCGGAGAGCCGGGGGGGGGGGGGGCGTGCGTGCCGACAGGGAGAGTAAACAAGCCTCTGATTCGTCCACGGGGACTGGCGGGGGCGGTGGGGAGGTTTGCTTTCTCACACAGGTGCGAGGACAACAACAAAACTGAGAGCTGAGAGATTTGGGGGACGGTTCGCTGCCCCCACCGTCCCCCCAGTGCGGTCTTCACGGAAGGTACCGGAAAGCGTCGGTGACAGCACAGTGCGCCACTGAAGACCGGCTGAGCAGCTGCGCGCTTTAGCATTAGCGCGCAAGATGACACGCACGGGCGGTGGGACCTCCGTGTCCCTACCTCCCCCCCCCCCCCCCCCCGCCCGCCTGCCTGCCTGCCCCCCCCCGCCACCAGCGGAACATGGGACAGGGGGCTGATGTCTCCCCATTTCAGACACCCATCAAAAACCGCCGAAACGGGCAGTAAAGCATGCTGGGAGTTTCCCGGCAGATGAGTCCGTCTGTCCCCCAGACGCAGGACGAGGAGACCGGACGGACAAGAGAGGCATAACAACCAGAGAGGAAATTTGGGGGAAATTGTCTAACCGTTCGGACGCTGTCCTGCCGGTAGCCCAGAGCACACACTTCCTCTGTGTTTGACTGCCATGCGCTTGTTTTTATCCAGGGCCTGTAGTCATACAGAATCTCAGTGTGCATGCGTGTGTGTGTTCCAGGATCAATAACCTCGCCTTATCCACTATAGAGCTAAAATGATACACTGATCCTAGATCAGCACTTCCACCTCGGAGATGAATCACGAACATGATCCTATTCGATCAGGTGCGTTACACAGGAAGAAGGGCTAAAAGCTAGCAGTTTTTCCCGCTCTATCACCGAGCGGTGTCACTCAATGACAGGCCTGGCGCGGTTTGAAACGCCTTCCCTGTACACGCCCAGCCTAACGGGTGACGAAGGTCTGGGAAACTGAATCATTCAGCCGAGTTAATGTTTGATGGAGGTTCCTCTTTTCCCCTTAACTGGTGCAGGGGTCTCCAAAGCTGAGCACCGTGCACAAAACTGAGAAGCGGGAATTTTGCAGTATTCCGAACGGCTCAGGAACGCACAATCCCGTTCTCTCACGGTTTCCCCACTCTCTCCTCCTCTTTCCTCCTTCTCTCTCAAATTAAATCCAGTTTTAAAAAAAAAAACCGCATGACAGGCTGGCGTGTTGTTTACACAGATATGAGACAGATAAGAGAATATTACTGTCAGCGATTAACCCTCTGTCATCCCACACCACACACTCCCAGCCCAGAATTAATAACAATCATGAAAAAAAAAAATATATATATATATATATATATATATTGTGCTGTCGGCTCTATCACGTTAGCCTTGTTACCCAAGATTTGCTTCTATTTTTACCTGGGCCCAATTAATCATTGAAGAAAAGTGTTCCTCGCTGATGAAGAGGTACTCGGGTCAGGAAGGGAAAATTCAACGAGGCAGAGACGGGTGAACTCTGTTAATGCGTGATTTCGTAAAGAATCTCACCCTCACAAGATATTCTGCCAGGGAGTCGGGTAGGTTTTTAAAAAATGTTGCTGTTGAATTAAAATTGCTCAAGCCAATGATTTATGTATTTTGGTGTGCAGGATAATGTGTTCTAATAATAATGTCTGAAATGTTGTCAGTGGCCTTTCTCTTCTGCATGGTACACTGCTGCTCATTTTTACATGGTCTGCTGCCCAGAGGGCCTCTCTCTACTTACAGCTGACTGCTCTGCAGTGCATTTGGTTCTGCTGAGAGTGTGGGTTAGCCTGCATGATAAACTCTCACACCAAGCCTTAGCATTAACCTTAGGTCTCTCTCTCTCTCTCTCAACAATATTCACAAAAAATCTGATAAACTCGCATAAATTAAATGTTGCAATTATTCTCCCTCTCTCCCTCCCTCCTCTCTCTCTTAACTCTCCTTCTCCGTTTACTCCCTCCCTCTCTCTTTCTGCAGTAATTACATGCCTGAGTCTAATTGAGTTGACAGTGGGGGGGGGGGGGGGGGGGGGGGGGGGAGATAGGGGGACGCTTTAATCTCATTCCAGCACAATCGGCTCTAATGAGGTGTTTTCAGTCATCGGGGGGGGGGGAAAGGAATGATGATGAACAGCACATGCACTTTTTCCACTCCCTGCTCTCTGTTCCGTAGCGTACGACGCTCAGCTAACAGCTAATCGGCACGCTGTCACATACAGAGGCTCCGCGGGCGCCACGGCGACGCTTCCGTGTCGACTAGCGTCTCGTAACATTTAGCGCTTCACACACACAGTTCGGTGTCTGTTGCAACACCGTCCCTGACAGGACGAAAAGGTTTTGCCATTTCCTGAAATAACATGCTGCAATTCAGTTATAGTACACTTAAATATCGGGGGATGCTGCAAATATATTGTCCAGGATGTGCCAATATATTATCACTTTTTGCTCAATCTATTCTGTTGGTTATGATCATATACTTGTATATCCCACTGAGGGGTCTCAAAACAGAAATTACTATATGATAGCAAATATATTTTGCAATATATATTTATAGAACATGCAATATATTCCTCAATAAAAAATTACAACACAGTGTAACTGTTTCAAGAAGCAGTTTCTTATTTCACAAATAAGTCATTATGTCTTGATATCGTTGTGTGTCATTGAACAGGGAAAATATTATCAAAGCAGCCTTTCGTTTAAAAAAATAAAAATGAAAACTAAAGAATGGCGAATGACTACAATATACTGGATTTCTTCATACATGTATGTGGGGGAAAAAATTATCGGAAAAAGGAACTAAATTTTACGGCACAGGCTTCTCTTCCTGGTGTATTGTGCTGTCACTGTTTGCGACCAGTGAAAAGAACATTCTGGTACCGGCGGAGACGAGCAATTCTCTCCTCCTCCATCGCTCTCGCGTCTCTCTGATGGTGTCTGATGCTTCTGTGAATTCCCCGTGACAGACGCAACGCAGGAAGTCATCAATATCACTGAGAGACTGTCTTCCTGCGTCACCGAGACAACGAGATGGAGCGGTCTGCGTGTAATGAACCCCTCAGTGGGCAAATAAATAAATAAATAAAGTGTGAGAGAGAGAGAGGAGACAAAAACTGCCAAAAATTGTTTGGTATAGGTACTGTGATGACTGAGGATGAATTGTTTCCGCACCAGGGGGGGAAAAAATCTTTTCAAGCGAAAACCCACACCTGCGAAATATTTTGGAGTTAATCAAACCCTCGGATCAATATTGTGCTGGCTGCTGGACTTGCTGCTAACCTCTTGACTTTTCTGTTGTGTTGCGGTGAGAGGGGGCTGCGGGGGGGGGGGGGGAGTTACAGGGAGACACAGACAATATGAATGACTGCCTCATCGCTGCAGCCCCCCCCCCCCCCCCAATATCCTGATTCATTTGTGGAAGTACCCCAGGGAGGCAGGAAGGTTTGGACCTTTTACTCACACACAGTCTAATTGCTCATTAGAGGGCCCCACCTGTTGGGTCCTTGTGGCCCTCTGGCTCGCAATTAACGACGGGAGGGGAAGTCAGGTGTGCCGAAAAACTCCGTCGTCCAATTACCGCACCCGAGGGACCGCAGCCAGTGCCCCCCCCCCCCCCCCCCCCCCAGTCGACAATGCTGACCCCTCCCTCGGGGACATCCTGACACTCAGAAAATCCTGCACCCATCACTCCCCTCCCCACCCCCCCCCTCCCCTCCTCGCCCCCCGCCCCCCCCCCCGCCTCACCTTGTCATTGTTCCGGAGCACCAGGGGGACCTGGTAGGTCTCCGAGGGGGAGTAGTTCTGGAAAACCACCTCCGAGGGGAAGGGCTGGAACATGGGCTGGTCCACGTCCACCGAGGAGGACTGCAGAGCGCCGGGCGAGAGACAGAGCGAGAGAGAGAGAGAGAGAGAAAGAAAGCGATTATCGTTTATCCATACCGGGGCATTAGGCTTTTGCAGAGAGAGAGGGCCCTGAAGGATATCACTATCGGATTACACAGCTGGTGGGGGGGGGCATGGGGGGGCTCTTTGAACAAACTGTTATATAACAGCCTCAAATTGTGCCTGGAAGTATCTGAACCGAACTAACGGTGATTAGCGTACACCGTCTACTCAAAAGGACTGGTGATTTGTGACTCCCGATTCCGATCGGGCGCAGGAAAACTGGCAGGCTGGCGGTTTTCAAAGCGCCTCCCCGGTTCAATCTTCCAGCTATTAGTAAAAAAATAAATAAAATCAAAAATGAAATAGAGAGGGGATGGTTTATCTCTGAGCACTTGATGTTGGACAGATCGTTCGCAGCTTGAATGCGGCAGGGGCTGCGTGTCGATATCTCCCTCACTGGACGGAGGGCTGGTGTCAGGCTGTCGGCCCACGAGTGTGTTAATCAAAGACTCAGCCTGAATGGAGCTTATCAGGTCCATCTACTGCCAACGGCTGGGCTGGGCTGTGTGTGTGTGTGTGTGTGTGCATTAGTGGGTGTGTGTGTGTTTGTTTGTGAGGGTGTGTGTGCGTGTTAATGGTTGAGTGGATATATGTATGTGTGTGTGTGTGTGTGTGTTAGTGGTTGAGTGGATGTGTGTGTGTGTGTGTGTGCGCTAATGGTTGAGTGTATATGTGCGTGTGTGTGTGTGTGTGTGTGTGTGTGTTAGTGGTTGAGTGTGGGTGTGTGTGTGTGTGTGTTAGTGGTTGAGTGTGGGTGTGTGTGTGTGTGTGTTAGTGGTTGAGTGGGTGTGTGTGTGTGTGTGTGTTAGTGGTTGAGTGTGGGTGTGTGTGTGTGTGTGTTAGTGGTTGAGTGTGGGTGTGTGTGTGTGTGTGTGTGCGCAAGATGAGGAAGACCCCAAACCCCACCAGCAGTCAGGCTGCCTGTGATTAGCTGCATTGGTGCTGTTTCCAGC
>CM045887.1:60482406-60532406 GCA_025169545.1 Anguilla japonica | reverse complement strand
GTTTGGCTGGGGATTAATGTTCTCAATAAACTGATCCTGGATCGGTTCTCGGGGACTGAAAGCGCATCGTACACCACGTGGGTCTGGACGTCACGATGTTTGTTTTGATACTGTACGTTATCGTAAGTTATCTGATTATTCGTACTCGCTAGCTGGTCAGATTAACACGAATGTAGTTGGTAATACAAGGTAACTACCGTTAAAGAAGGTGGGTTTACCGTATCGTGGGTAAGACCGCCATTGTAAATAAGAATTTGTTCTTAATTACGTGCCTGGTGAAATAAAGGTGAAATAAATAAATAAAAATGAACTCGGAAATAACCAACCGGATAGCATACACACCGGGTATATCAGTAAACTAGCCAGCAAGCTAGCTTAGTTATGTAGGCCCAGTACAACGCCTCGTACTTTCCTAGAGTGTTTCTTCGTTTAAGGTGTTCTATCCTCGGTTTCGAAGACCTCTACCGAGGATATTGCTAAGCGCTTAACGTAAATGTTTTGAAATACAAATGGCTTGCTTTTAAATACTAATGACAGATGTACTGATGTATAGATGCTGTTAACTATTTTATAGAACATGGGAATACGTTGTCAGTTTTGAGATTTTGCTAGCTTTGTGTGCTACATTGTGTTGAACCTGTTCGTATTGGCTGTGTTAGCCACCTAGTTAAACGAATTCATCGTTCTAATAATTTCCACAGTTACTGTATTGTCTTTGAGCACATCTTGGTTGTTTATCCGTATATTACGTTTGTAAGGACCACTAATAATTATAATACTGTCTACACGTTAATTAATTGAAAGTGAAAGTACCCTGCTTTGCAAGTTTTCTTGCCTGTGAGACGCAGCTGCTTTGATTATCAAGCTAGTTAAATAGTCTTAGCTACGTAATCCAAGTCATTTTGGCAGTATGTAAACTTACGCAAATTAATTTTTACATCACGTAAGACAGTATACGCAGGCAGTTTGGCTGTTGGTACAAATTATTATTATTATGTGTTGTGAATGTATATTTATTAAATTATTGTGCGAACTAAGCTGTGTGTAACTGTCACATGAAAGTATCAAAATGCTTATTTGGCAGGTTGTATCATTTCTGAGGAAAACCTTTTTTAACATCTTTTAAATTTTTTATGCAGACGGTCTACTCTGCGGGGAAGATGAGCCGAAGACGCGGTGTAAGGAAAAAAATCTTCACGGAAAACCCGATCTTCTTCAGCACAGACATTGTCAGCGAAATTCAGGAGCTTTTCAACAAAACTACCACCTATTCAAAACCTGCGTCGGGGGAATGGGTCATCCCAAACCCCAATCAGGCTCTGAGGTACGGCCCCCAGCAGCACCCCCGCCTGCAGGCTCTGAAAGAGTCCCTGAACGAGGTGAAGGACCAGCTCAGCGACAAGAACCTGGAGGTCTGGCACCAGCACACATCCTTCACCAACAGGGCCGGGAAGATCATCGCGCACGTGCGCGCAGCCGCCAACGCCGAAATCTGCACCCAGGCCTGGTGCAAGTTCTATGAGATCCTGGGCACCTTCAGCCTGGTCCCGGACAGGGCCCTGCAGAACGGGGAGCTCAACTCTGTCCACCTGTGCGAGGCCCCTGGGGCCTTCATCGCCAGCCTGAACCACTACCTCAGGTCCAACCCCGTGCACTGCGACTGGACGTGGGCGGCCAACACCCTGAACCCCTACCACGAGGCCAACGACAACGGCGCCATGATTGCGGACGACCGCCTCATCGCCAACACCCTGCCCTGGTGGTTCTTCGGCTCCGACGACACCGGCGACCTAATGACGCAGGAGTACCTGCTGGAGCTGCAGGGCTTCACGGGCAACATGCGCACGGTGGACCTGGTGACGGCGGACGGCAGCTTCGACTGCCAGGCCAACCCGGACGAGCAGGAGAGCCTGGTGGCGCCGCTGCACTACTGCGAGGCGGTGGCCGGCCTCCTGCTGCTGAGCCCCGGGGGCTCCTTCGTGCTGAAGACGTTCACCCTGTACGAGCACTCCTCCGTCTGCCTGCTGTACCTGCTCAACTGCTGCTTCCGCGCCGTCCACGTGTTCAAGCCGGCCACCAGCAAGGCGGGAAACTCCGAGGTCTACGTCGTCTGCCTGGACTACTGCGGCAAGGACGACGTCAAGCCCCTTCTCTCCAAGATGATCCGGAATTTCGGCCCGGACATCGCCGGCCGGGGGGCCCTCTTCCCCAACCGCCTCATTCCCGATTCCTTCCTGAGGCAGCACGAGGAGATCTGCGCCTACTTCCACACGCACCAGGTGCGGACCATCAACGAGAACCTGCGGCTATTCCGGGTCATGAGCGATCCGGAGAGGCGGAAGCTGAATCTGCTGAGGGACCACGCCGTGCAGGTGTACATGGAGCGCTTCCGGGTGCAGCACCTCCACCGGAGCAAGTGGCTGTCCAAAAATTTGGTCCCGGCCTGCAGCGCGAACGGCAAGCTGTTCAACAGCAGGAAGCAGGCCGGGACCTTCAACGAGAGAAAAAAGCTCCAGACTCTGGACTGGATGGAGAAGGTGGGCCGGGGCTCCTGCAAAGCTTCGGTTGAAGAGCACGTCGCAGAGGCTGTTGGGAAGGATTGCCTGTTGGCGGGGCCGACGGACAGCTGCAACATGGACGCTTGGCACGTCTTAGTGGGCACCGCCATACCCACGGTCAGAAGTTCACCCTTCTGTGACTTGGACCTGCTGAACCACTTGAACGAAGCCCTGGAACAGAGCGGGGTGGCCAAGGACGATGGACCGTGCGTCCCCTCCTGCGGCTCCTGCAGCGTTTTAACTCCCGAGTCCATCCTGTCGGAAGTGGTCGGCCTCCACCACGGCCGGCTTCTCCACGGCGCGGGCGGCCAGAAGCTCCACTGCCTGGTGGTTGGGAGCCCGTGCCTGGCAGGTTGCCTGCCCCAAACCGACGAGCTGCACCTGGAGTGCTCTGAGGGACCCGCGCCCCCCGACGCAGGCCGCGGGACCCTGCATGACGGGGAGCCCCAGGTACCAGCGGGAGCTCCTGGCCTGCGTCCTGCGCTCGCTTCGCCGCCTCCGGACGGGGGGCACCCTCGTCCTGCCCCTCGTCTCCGCCTTCACCCGCTTCACGGCCGGCCTGGTCTTCGCCCTGCACCAGTGCTTCCGCTCCGTCACCTTCAGGTGCCCCGCCCCCGCCGACGCCCTGGGCGCCGTCGCCGTCCTCCTGTGCGCCGACTACTGCGGCGACTGCCGCGACCCCGGCGACTGGGTCCTGCAGTTCCTGGGGGAGATGCACAGCCAGATGCCGGACTTCCCCCAGCCTGCCAGCCCGCGCCAGGTCCTGCAGTTCGTTCCCATGGATGTCCTCCTCAAGGGGCCACTGCCAGAGTTCCTTTGGACCATGAACACGACCATCGCCCGGTACAGGCTGCACCTGCTGGTTCAGGCTAAGCAGCACTCCATCAAGGCAACCGCCTGAGTTGGATTTTGAGGTTGCCAGATTGTGGCCTTACTCCTCGTTTGCACTGCCATTCCTGATTTACATTATTCTGCTGGAAAAGACTATCCTCTATAGCTGTTATTAGAATACAAGGGGGAAAAGCAACACACTAGAGGAAAAAGCATTTGTTTTGCGTTATATAAATGAATTACATCCAGACTGGAGCAATGGCCTGACTCAAAGTTTAGGCCACTATGCAATATTGTCAGGTTTCTTTTCTATCATTTTTTTTAAAGGTTGCGCGTAAAAAGTTTTGTACAGTATGTTTGATGTGGGGATCACTGTTACACGCTACAGATCTTTGGTGTTTAAGAATCCACATTCCATTAAACCTGATGGTCGTAGAGCCTTAATAAATGTAAATGATTCTAAAGGTGTTTTATTTTTTTTACATGTATTGCGCACCATAAAGTTTTAAGAATTGATTCATTTTTTAAAGAACAGAATGTGGGGAAGACACCTATTAGTAATTCCTTTTTTTAATCTTAATTTGTCTAAATTGTTGTTGGCTCCAGAGTTTGGTCAGAAAATGCCTTTATTTCCCCGAGGGAACAAAACTTTCTTATGATTTTCAAAGGGTTTTTGTTGGGACAAGGTAGTCTTTTTTTTCTCTCTTATCAAAACTGCTGTTATCAGAGTTGTAATATTCATAAGGAAAATCACTGGGAGTTGCCTGAAATGAATTCAAAAGAGTAATTAGGAGTTTTTTATATTTTGGTTGGGTATTCACTCTAGTACGTCCTCAGGTTGTGTTTCCTGAAAAACCACCAAAGCAGAATATGAATGAACAAACTTTATATGTAAATAAATCTATGTATATGAAAATGTAAGCATTTGATAAAACACTTTCTGGTCATCAAATCGCACTGCTCTTGTTTTGTCCATTTCCCACAAGTTTAACAGTTTGCAACTTTTGACACCACAATGGGTGTTCACAGTCAAGGGTTCTGCATTGGCACCTCAGAGGTCCTACAATAGAGCACAGCTGTCGAAATAATTCTAGGAGTTTGCTTGCCTTCTAAACCCAATGGTAAAAAAATGTATATACTTTTTAAAGTTTCCTAATGCATAGGCCTCGTTTTTTCCTCGGATGGATTATGCTTTATGTCCCTATGTCCCTAATGAAGGTAGTGGAACGAGTGTGTGTGTGTGTGTGTGTGTGTGCGCGCATGCGCATGCATGCCCAGATAATGAGAGCGGATGAAAATAAAAACAGAGAAAATGATTTTTTTCCCCCTTCCCCAGTAGATAAAATGCGAAGTGATGAAGAGCAGCCGGAAGCCCTCTCGATTGCGAGGACTGCGTTCGTTTTACGGGAGATTGTGCAAGCGGCGCTTTGCGCCACAGTGGAGAGGCCATTTTGATCTCGGTGCTTCTCTGCTCAAACTGGCGTCAAACTGCCGTGATTAGAAGCGCCTGATGGATGGTCCATGCTGTGTAAGGTCACCCGGCCAGTGCATCACATGCTCCCTACCGGCTAGAGGGCTTCGTCCACCATGGCTTCCCAAACAGTAACAGTATGCCGACTCGCCTACAACAATAAAAATATCCAGTGTAAAAGTCAAAATAATCATCACAGAGTAATATTAATAATTTAATAGTATTTTGTACTTGTCTTCTGCTAAGTCTATTAAATTATGCTTTATGTTTTAAATAACTGTTACTTTTCACTAAGCGTTATTTAAAACTAGACTTATACCAGGCTTATCTGATGATAAATGTGCAGCAATCTCCTCAATTCAGTGCAGTAACCTGGCTGATTAATGTTTCCTTCTTCTGTTTGATTCATTCACTGGTAAAAGACTCTTTCAGTTGCTTCCCCGAGAAATTACTATTTTTAAAAAACACACTATGAAAGCTGTGCTCTGGGAGCCGGTGTAGACAACACATATACAGCAATAGGCAACTGAGAGAAAACAAACAAGATAAATAATGAATTAGAAAGAGATCTCCTAGCACATTTTGTGCCAAAGCCAAACGAAAATTTCTGTTAGTGTTGTGATATGTGATGTTTTTTTTTTTGCTAAATATATATATATATATATATATATATATATATATATAATTTTTATTTATTCATTTCAAAGAAGCTTACTGTTGTAACAGACTTGTGTCAGGGTTCATTGTTTATTCAAGTAATAAGCAGTTACTGATTTAGGGCTTCAGATATTAATTGAAGTGGATCATTGTTGAGGCAGCTGAGAATCAGATTAAACGTCAATGACCAGAGATATCTCATTGAGCTGCTGATTAGTAGAATTAGGTGTGCCAAATTAGGATTGAAATGAAAACCTATAGGACCGGAGATCTCCAGGAACAGGGTTGAGCAGCCCTGCTCTATGAAGACACACAGGAAGTGTGGAGGCTTCTGTGCTGCTGGAAAATTTGCCTCTGTAATCCTGTGCTTTGGGTTTTGTGTGTTTTATTATTTTTACATGGGAGAGTTATGTTCACCTGGGCGACCAGTGCTTCCCAGGTGTCATGCTTATAGAGCTCAGCGTTCATAGGATCCCAGCAACATTCCACCTGGCTGCCATGTTTCTTCTCAGAACCATGTACCTCAACCTGCCCAACAGGACAGCTGACCAATGGCAACACGGCTACCGAACTCTGGTCCAATGTGAATCCAGGAACAGAACACCTGACCAATGGCAACAGAGCGATCAAACTGTGGTCCGGTGTAAATCCAGCCGTGACTCCCTTCTGTAATCTAAATGGTAAACGGACTGCATTTTTTCACTCAGTGTGGCTGATGGCGAGAGTTATGCTAAAGTGAAAATGGCTGTTTTACAAGCCTACGAACAGGTTCCTCAAGCTTATCGCCAACTATTTAGAATGTTGCGAAAATCTGATAAGCATCACTATTACATTCGTCTGTGTGAATCTGAACAGTGCGTGCCTGTAGGGGACGGTAAGCCCGTTCTTTTAGGGACGCTGTTACAACACCGTTCTCTCCTTGTCCTGCAGTGGCTGTGCGGGGCGAGGAGGAGGCTCTTGGTCCTGATGATTCTGTGTTACTGGGGCGTCTGCAAAATTCCGAGTCGTTGGCTGTCTTGGATGACCTGTTGGGAGTATTTACCTGTTAATAGGCGCACTGAACCGATTGATCTGATTAAAGCTTATTCATCTTTGTTTTCAGATACACCCACGCGAACTTACCTGCTAGAGCACGACATTGATGTTGGCGATTCTGAGCCCATCCGTCAACGTTTCTACCGTGTCTCATTTGCCAAGTGTGCTCGTATTGACCCTGAAGTTCACTATATGCTGGAGAATGGCATAGCTGAGCCTTCTTTCTCTAGCTGGGCTTCTCCCTGTATTTTGGTGAATAAACCAGAGGGGTCATTTAGATTCTGTACAGATTATCGTAAAGTGAATAGTGTGACAAAGCCAGATTCGTTCCCCCTTCCACGTATGGAGGATTGTGTTGATCAGGTCGGAGCTGCTAGGTTCGTTAGGAAATTTGATTTACTTAAGGGATACTGGCAGGTGCCTTTGACGCCTAGGGCAAGGGAAATATCCGCCTTTGTCACACCCACAGGACTGTATTCCTATTCTGTTATGAGTTTTGGGCTCAGAAACGCACCTGCCACGTTCCAATGACTCATGAATAGGGTAGTCTCCAGGCCCGGCTGGTTGTGCTGTGTATCTGGACGATGTCGTGGTCTATAGTGACGCCTGGGAGGAACACGTGTCCCGCATACGTGCTCTGTTTGACCGTTTGGCTTGGGCGTGTTTAACTGTCGATTTGGCAAAGTGTGCGGTCGCTAAGGCAACCAACCAACCGACCTTCGGAAAAGTGGTTGGTCAGGGTCAGGTGCTCCCAGTCCGTGCCAAGGTGTTCACTATTGACCGTTACCCGGCTCCTTCTACCAAAAAAGAGCTGACGCGCTTTCTCAGTATGGTGGGGTACTACCGTGGGTTTTGTAAGAACTTTTCCACGGCGGTTGCTCCACTTACTGACTTATTGACAGCCGAAGCACAGTTTGTCCGTCTTTTAAAATCTGGTAACGAGATGAGATAGTAGAAGTGCTCGCACTGATTTGGATGCTTCAGCACTTTGAGGTGTACGTGGGGTCCGGTGTTGTTCCTCTCGTGGTCCACTCCGACCACAACCCCCTGACTTTTCTGAAGCCTATGCATTGTCCCAACCGGCGGATAATGCGTTGGTGTTTGTTTCTGCAGGCCTCTCACCTTGACGTTCGCCCCGTTAAGGGAAGTGAAAATGTGGTGCGCTCCCTCAAGCGCATGCTATCCACATTTCGCGTCCCTCGCCTTGGCCTGTGTCTGTCCGTTCTGTCCGCCCTGCCTTCGCGTTCTTCCGTTCCTCTTTTCTCCTTTCCTCTTAAATCGGTTGCTGAGGTTGGGGTGAGTTGGAGGACGGCTGGGGTTGCGTGGACTGGTGGGAGCCTGGCGGCTTGGCACTAGGGTTGAGTATTTGCGTTTGTTTGATTTTGTTCATGGTTCTTATACTTGGGGGCTATCTGTGTTTGTATGCGTTTTTTTTGTGGCTGTGTAGGGGATGGTTTAGGGTCCCTTATGGGCCCCTTTTTATGGGGGGGGGGGGTGTGACAGTCTGCTTGGGCTCCTTCCTGTTCTGTGTCTGTTCATTCTGCAGGACAGTTGTGGGCAGGCTGAACAGCTCGTCAGGTTTACTGCCTACACCTGGCCGGTTGGCTATAAGAACATGCGCTCCCCATTCCCCCAGAGACCTCTCTCCATGCAGACACTTCTGTTTAGTCTTGTTAACCTTTTGTGGCGTTTTGTTTTCGCACCTTACAACATCCCTCACTCATACTATACATGCATCCCCTCGCGCACCCCACTGATTACTGATGTACACACTTCATCATTACTTTTTGTAAGTATTATTTACCTTAGTTATAAATATCTTTTGTTATTCTTGATTCTGACTTTTGGTCTCCACTCCTTGTCACGGCCAATGAGCTGGGTCGTGACAATTTATATAGTGCTTTTATCCAAAGCACTTCACAGTTGATGCCTCTCATTCACCCGTTCATGCACTCACTCACACACCAACAGTGAAAGGCTGTCATGCAAGGCACCAATCAGCTCGTTGGGAGCAATTAGGGCAGGGATCAGCAACTCACGGTCCTCGAGGGCCGAGAACTGCTGGTTTTCCACCCTCCCTTTACCTGGGAGTCAGGTGTGAAGACAGTCTGGCCAATCAGTAGCACTAATTACCCATGAGAAAAAAAAAACCAGGGCTGGATTTGAGGGCCAGAGTTGATGATCCCTTAATTAGGGGTTAGGTGTCTTGTTCAGGGACACTTCGACACACCCAGGGCAGGGGATCGAACTGGCAACCATCCGACTGCCAGACAACCGCGCTTACCTCCTGAGCTATGTTGCCCCAGTGTGTCAAACACATCCAGTGCCTTGTCTGTGTGTGTGTGCCTTGTCTGTGTGTGTGTTCCTTGTCTGTGTGTGTGTGTGCGTCTTATGTGTTTTCTGTGAAGTGTCTTGTGGAATGCTTTGAGACAGTTTGTATTGATATGTGCAGATCAGCCCGGGTTCTTGCATGTTATCTTTGAATTACCTGCAATAAATCCAGTTGCATCAGACTCTGTGAAGTGTATATTTTGAAGAAGTATTCAACAGTGTGAGGAGAACACCCAGCTCTTCTGGCCCAGGCTGGGTCCTGTTTTCCCCACAAAGCTGTCACATGAAGAATTTTATGTACATTTTTAGAGGCGGTTTTCTTCAAAATGGTGGCATTTCTTTGGGACTATTCTGAACACTGACTGTATTATTCCTACTAATATGCTGTGAGACCATTTTTCTAGATACGTCAATGTCATCCAGGCAGTGGACATGACGGTATAGCCTACTAGGCTATAGCAGGGTAATACAGACTACAGAAATTAGTCAGATAAGGCTGTGAATCATTGAAAAAAATGAATGGAAAAACACATCAACTGCAAATCTGAAAGCTCACCAATAAAACCAAATGTAAATTAGCTAGTTTATTTTTTTACATGTATGGCTAGCCGCCGTCCCAAAAGGCACAGAAAACAAGGACGCATTAACACAGAAACCAAAACATCAAATTGCAGCAAGGTATCGGTGCTACTGCCCCCCGCGAAAGCTCTAGACCCAGTTATACGAGAATAACTGGCTTTAGAATAAATCTGCAACCATAAACCTGAAACATCGAAAAACAGACCGTCACTTTCCCAAACACACCCCGGAGCACAATTGCACGGGAATAAAGCAGCGTAAGCCTACAAAGGCACCGCGATCACAGCCACTCCTCCATCACGCGAGAGGACAGCCTTTATAATTCCGCCGGCATCTGCAACACCTACAGAGCTCCGGACTCACTGAGAACTGACGTAACCGCACCGCGCGACAGAAGCTTTTCTACTCATCCGTGCTCGACATGTCTTCTGCCAACGAACGCAGGTAAGAACGTCGGTGAATTAATAGTCTACAGACAACCGATCAGAAGTTTACATAATCCATGTCCCTATAACGTTCGTATTCACTTGGGCAATGATAAGACTGTTACGTAGTATTTGTAGACCGTCATCGTCATAGCAACATAAATAATTCATTTGTCGTAACAGGACATTGCATGTGAAAAGAAACTAATTCGACACTTCAGCGACTATAGCCTAATATTTTTTGTTCGCTTTTAGTTGTTGCTAAAACGTTGGATTAAGCTAATTTCAAAATACATTCGTAGCCATGCTTAATACCTGTAATACAACATAGGTTATTGTAGCCTACAACCGAACTGTAGAACATCGTCCTCACGTTTTCTCGAAATAACGTTAACAAAAATAGTTTTCCCTTAGCCTAATCTGTACGTCACACCAGCAGTCTATGAAATAGACTATAACCAGAAATGCCGCGCAAGCACACGCAGGTAGGCTACTTTCTAAACACATATTTTGACTGTTTAGCAAATGCTTTCTAATAGGCTACGCGCTGTCCCACGTGCCAACATCCACCAGAAACTACATTTTCACAGGCAGGGAGTTCGTACATTACTAGTAACCACCGATAAATTGCGTTCTCTTTGCGAGCGTGAAATCTTACATTGTAACCGACTTACTCAAATTTTTATTCAAGTACAAACGCGAACCACATTTACAAGTGAAGTAGCCTACAGGCCTCCTGTCCTGAGCTGTCGCCAGTTCTTTGGGGGGAGAGGCCGGCGGCGGTTAGAAAAAAATTTCCTCTGAAAAGCAAAGTGCTCCGCTATTGTGCGTGCTCTTCTGTATGTCCGTGTCGCAGCAACACAGTTAGCCGCGATTGTACCCCGGCCCTTTTCTGAATGGAAATCGCTGATCCAGCGAAGACCCGCAGGACCCTGGACAGCTCCCAAGCAGGAGGCGTTGCCGAGGGTTCCCCTCAAACCTTTAATCTGATGTCTGCCAGTGTTCAGCATTATACAGGGTTTTTTTCCACTACCCCCCGGCTGGAAAAGTCCACATCCCTTCCATATTTCAATTACATGTCACCTTTCAAAGATCGAAATCAAGCCTCGTTTCCATGTGCTACATGAATAATAAAGCGACAGGAACTGGGGTTTATGCCGATTAAATTAAGTACAAATTCAAATTAAGTACGTCATAAAACATCACACTTTTGAAAGCCGAATACAGTTATATACTGCATCAGATGGGGCAAATTTGTTTTCCCCCATGTATTTGGACACTTCATAATATCTCCACCATGCATGTCCATATGGGAAAAAAAAAATGTCCGTAATACAAGTTTATCTCAAACACTTCCCTTCCGGACAGTGCCACTTTATGCGGAAATGGTGGCGCTGGCTCAAGGTTACATAACACGGGTTGTTACTCTCCGTCAGAATGGCTCCAAAGAAGCATTCAGCACTGTCCTGGGTAGATGCCAGTCTCTCTCTCTCTCTCTGTCTCTCTGACATCACTGGAGCGTGTACATGCGACCCTGGCTCAGTCTAATGAATACGCAGGTTAACTCTGATGCCGAGCATGTGACCTTACCATGGAGTGATCCACAGTCACCTATAAACAGGATAATTGTGAAATGTGTGTGTGCGTGTGTGTGTTTTTTTAAGGTGGCCAAGCAGTCTTTTTTTCAATCCACATTGGTGTCCGTCGTCAGTTTTGACATTTCAGTTGCAGTCAGCAAAAGCATTTAACAAATTCACCAGAAAAGAAAAAAAAACGTTATATACAAAAGACTTGCATCAAAATCTTGCATAACACACAAGATCTTTATCCTACAGTCACAAAGAGCCAATTTCATTCTTCACACTTGTCACTGTAGAACAAAATACCATATGGAAAAACGTGGTAGAAAATGGTGTTGGTGCGTAAAACAATAACACACAGTGCAGTGAACGCTGACAGTATTTCTCAGAGTGAACCTGTTTTACTTTGCACAAAAGGTGGCTTTTAAAAGTGTTCCGATCAGCTGGACATGTTGCTAAGATACAGCGGATTGGATTATCCCAATGCTGTGGATGACAGGCTGTTGGTTTTGGGGGTGGAGGGGGTGGAGGGGGTGGGGGTGTTTTGTTTAAGTGCCTGAGATGCAGTCGGGCTATTAATATCACAAGGGTAGCCTGTGAGCCCTAAAACCCCAAAAAATCCTATGTTGTAATATTTTTTGAGGGCCCCTGCCAGCCCTTAAAATTGTCCTAACTCCCCACCCCCCACTCCCCTTATGGTGCCCCTACCCACCAATGCCAAACACCCCGGCCAGCGTTCCAAGCTCATTTCATGCCCCTCAAATCTGAAAAGAAAAAAAAAAAAAAAAAAAAAAATATTTGCCCCATGGCTCAGCTCGCACTGCAGCTTACATCCGTTCAAGCATCTGAATATCCCAGGCCAGCTTTAGATTTTTCCACCCAACCCCCCCCCCCCCCCCCCCCCCCATAACCCCCCCACCCACATCCGCCAACGTAGCTTCCTATAGGGGTTGTCCCTATGGTCCAGTAGACCTCAGAGAGAATAAGGAGGTTGAGGGTATAGTTTCATGATATGACTTCCCTTGTAAAACAAGCCTCTTCTGCTCAACTGTGTGTGTGTGTGTGTGTGTGTGTGTGTGTGTGTGTCAACCATGGTCCAGTTCTGCCTGCCTGTTATTAGCATTTGCTATAATAAGGTCACATAATTTTGCTGTTGGGGAGAAGTCGCCACAAATGTAACAGTTTTCGGATTTTGCTCATTTACTCTGAAAATATTTAAATATTTTAAAAAGATATTTAGCCTAGCGCTATGAAATTTTTACTTCAAACAGCTTTAACATTTTTTCAGCAGTCGTTAGCCATTTAAATTGCTTTCATAAAATAATTGAATCGGATGTAATTAAAACCAAATTCTGAATCTGAAGCCCTCTCCATGACCTCCCTGGGTACCAACCCTCTCGTTTTCCCTTTAGATCGCACTCTGTAAACCTATAACAGCACAAAAGCACATTGTTTGTAATTGCAACTAACAGCTGTTACAATTATACAGACAGGATTATCATGTTTTCTGGTCATCTAGCATCCAATTCCCGCTGGAATACACTCTTTTTAAGGACAGGTAACTTTAAAAAAAAAATTACGTATGATTTTATTTATTGTGAGTGAAAAATAAAGCCTTATACCAAAAAGTTACTTCTGGAGCAGTTTTTTTTTTTTCCTTAGCCTACTCAAAAAACATTTTTTTGGAAATATTTACCGCCGAAATATTTATCGCATTGCTCCGTTCCTTTGGGAGATGGTGGAGGAACTGAACGAAATTGCAGCTACATGTAGCTACAAACCGGAAATGGCTACGCTATCCGCATTGTTCCCCATTGCACATTAAGTTATCGACCGCGTCACATTTATCAAGCGTTGCGTTTATGGCGACTCTCCCAGACACTGTTCCCGTAAGAAAAAATAATGAGCTTCCTCCATGAGCACAAACCATCTTTTACTGGCCACCCCCGCCCCCCCCCCCCCATCTGATTGGCTCAGCTTTCTTAGTGTTATGGTGTCAGAGCCCTCTCTCACTCTGCAGGGAATTGATTTGTTCCTTTGCAGTAAGTTGTTCAGGCTTAACAAATATGGGGGGGGGGGGGGGCAGGAATCATTCCATCATTGCCCCTGCTACACTTCCCCCCCCCCCCCCCCCCCGCGCTGCCCCCCCCCCCCCCCATGCTGACCCTATCCACTCCTCCAAGGCCTTGGACCCTCGCCTCGGAGGCGGCGCTGCTGCCGACACACAATCTCCCCTTGATTAAAAACGTCTCCATCGTGTCGCACCTGCAGCCTCTGAAAAGGAACCGCCGATCCCTGACCCGTGTCCCGCCCGACTGCCCCCGACTCCCCCCCCCCCCCCCCCACCCCACACCCCACAAAATCACGCGACGGGCATCACTTCTGAGAACAAATGACCCGCTGGCGGAATTACAGCGCCACTCTCACGGTGGTACTGAGCCCGGCGCTATTGCACTGGGGCGTGAGAGCACGGCTTCATACTGACCCGGGGACTGTGAAGAACTCGTGAAAAGGAAATAAGTAAATTTAAAAAAAGAGGAGGTGACCGTCTCTAAACTCTGCATATATCTTCATGTGCACTTGATACATTTTGGGGTTTCTTTTTTTTGTTAAGCTTTTAAGCAGTTGCTCTTAAAACATTTGTGTTCAGGGATTTTCTGCATGGTTGTGCTAGGTTTGATTTCTCTCATTCCAGACCCACGTTAGCGGAAGATTTAGGCGTATTTTGGCTGAAATGTGGTGCAGGCAGGAAACCATGGAGCAGTTAGGCAGCGGAGGTTCAAACTCAGCATTACCCTAAGCAAACATACCCATAATGCAGCCATCGATTCCTCTACCCTGCAAATATTATGCAAATATGATATGGAAACTTGTCGTGAAAATGAAATCCACCTTCCTGCTCTCTTGACAAAATACCATACTGGTTTTAAAAAAAAACTGTTTTTCATTTAGTGACAGCCAATAGCCTATATTCAATCAAATTTTGTCCTTAAATTTGACTTAAAAGTAAATGCAATCATTCCAGTTTTACTGCATTAACTTTGCAAGTTAGTTTTAGCGATTACTGAACTCGCTGACCTTGCTTGTGAAAATAAATTCTTTTAGTTGTTAGTCACAGAATAGGAAAAATGTTGATTAAATCGCAGCCTGTGCCTTTTGCAACTGGTATGTCACAAAAGTAAATTACTATGTTTTGGGAACATCTGGAGGGTGAGGTTCCACAGATGTTCTCAGACAGGTTAATACATGCTTTCATAACTCAGCACACCCGGTAACTGTAATCGGGGAGGGGGGGGGGAGGGGGGAAACAAAACAACAACAAAAAAAACAACTGCTGCAACTGGTCCAAAATGTTGGCAGATCATTCTATAAAAAGATCCCACTTAGCTTCTTTGACCTTACCTCCGTCTTGGCAACATGAGAGTTTTAGAATTCTTTTTGGCTTTTTTTTTTTTTTTCCAAGCAAATGTATCATTGGTTTTTTAAACATGGCTTGTTTCAACACAGACAAAGAATGCAGTAGATGGTTAGTAGCCACACAGCTTTAGGGCATTCAGGTCTAGCCTGCTCAGTGGTTCATGTGTTACAGCCAAAAGTTGTGTAAAAAAGTTGTGTAAGTCGCTCTGGATAAGAACGTCTGCTAAATGCCTGTAATGTAATGTACTCACGTGCGACGGAAGGCGAGGAGGCACCGTTTTGTTTTTATTCCCTTAAAATATGGAAGTCCCTGCCATTGTACACATACGTCCACTTTTTTTAGGCTGGCTTTTGGCTGACTGCTTTTAGCGTTGTCAGCCTACTGGTTGTTTTTATTTCCTCCCGCTCACTACTTTGCAACGCAGTGCATGTCTTCTCTCTTTGTTCTTTTCAAAACATTATCTTGCTGTCCGTGTAACATTCTGAAGAAATAAAGGCAACAATAGTAATAATGGTAATAATGTTATGATTATGAGTGGTTATTACTATTACCTGATCGGATTGATTGATGGTTGCAGTCTGTGAGATGCACTGCAGGGTACCTTCGCGCCCCCCCCCCCCCCCCCCCCCCCCCCCCCCCCCCTCCCCAGGGCTCTGTTCCTGCAAATATGCAGGCTGTCACCACACTTTCAAAATATTTGGAAAAAAAAAAAAAAAAAAAAAAACTCAAGCCCTTCAGACACAGGTGAAATTCCTGCAGGTCAGCGACCATTTTTGTAGTTTAGTTTCCTTGCAAATTCTCATACCTGCACAAACGTCACCCGACTCCAAAGCAGCGTAAGCTTTTAAAATACATATTTGACCCCTTAGCTGCTGTCTGCAACACATTGACTGCAGTGGGAATGCCACAGAGCCAGTCCCAGGCCCCCAGCGCTAACAGGGCTAAGCTAACGCCTCCATCTGCCACCTGAGCCGATCAATGCGCACGTTCATTTGCATGCAGGCCCCGCAGGAGCAGGCTGCCGCAGGGTGGGGTTAGGGGGGGTTACCCAGGGTTACCCTGGCCTGCGCGAAGGCTCTGTTCTGCTCCAGCTGGCTGTGTGACAAGCTCCCCGTGGCACCCCCCCCCCCCCCCCCCCCCCCCCCCCCGTACATGTATTTGCACATGCAGGGATCTGCTCCTTTAAAACCTTTAAAATTGGCAGGAAGGCAGAAGGCAAACAAACCGGTTTCTTTTTTTCTTTTTTTTTTTCTCATGTCAGGCGCGTTGAGTGTTTTCATTTAGAAAATACAAAAATACAGAAATAATACAAAATAAAAAATACAAAGGGAGACACATAAATCCGTTCGCCCAGTCCCATCCCACATATCATAGTTCAAATCAAATGTAACTGACTGAAAGAGGCAAAGGGGTTGTCTTTAGCATAAAAATCTTATGGATAATCATGGATAAGCCCCTGCCCACACTGTTAAAACAGTGTCAGATTGGCCTGGCTTAAAAGTAGTGATTCTCTGGCAAATTGGCACATATACTGAGTCTTCATAGCCTTAACCGGGTCTATCATAAACAATGACAAAACCCTCCAATTTCGGGAGGTTTTCCACTGATTTTTTAAAATTTTGCAACCATGTCTAGGTAATTCAGTTTAAATAAAAGCTTGGGATTCCTTTAAATTTTCAATCAGAGATAAACTAACTGATCAGCTGAAATACTAAAAGGGGCAGGTTATTGATAAAAAGCTGAGCGTGGGTCATCAGCAAGGGGCATAAAAAGACTCTTTTTCCCAGTTGATGGCGTAGCCTGCCAGTGTCCCAGATTGCTCTATCCCTCTTCAGAGAGGAGGAAGAGAGGTCTGAACTTCTGATGAGGGACTTCAAATGACATCATCAGCGTACGGGCCAGCGTAAGGCTTTCCGTGGTTCCCCATTCTCATCGCTTCGATTAGTGGAGGAAACAGCCGAAGGTTCGAGTGCCAGATCGAGGAGCGTCGGGGGAGGTGCAGCATCCCTGTCGGGGTCCCACGCCGTCGTAGGAACTGGGTGGATCTATCGTAGTTCGTTAACACGGCAGATCTAGGGCAGGGCTTGCAGCATCCTATGCAAACTTATCGCCAAATCCAAAAACGCTCGAGAGCAGCAGAGAAATATTTCCATTCAATTCGGTCAAACACCCGGTCTGAAGAGCTGATGGCTGAATTTGGGAGTTTTATCTAGTTGTGAGTACGTTACGTTCGATAGGCAGCGAACATTTGAACAGGAAAAAGTCAATCCTTGTGTAACTGGCCCGGTCAGGAGAAAAGAAAGAGCATACCCTGCCAGAAGGGAACAAACCGGTTTTTGGAGCCAGACATTGTTCTGGCCAACAGGTATTGCCTGATTTATTGCAGCACTTGCATTACTTCCTCCCCTTCCTCTTTCTCACGTGCAACTTTTTTGACATTGAACTTTTTTTTTAAAAAGCCGCTTGGGATGGTTCCTCCTGCCTTAAAGTGAAGTTTCACGTGTGGTCAGCGTGTAACCCTGCTTTTCCTCCCACGCAGCTACACGTATGAGGACTACAAGAAGACAGCCGATTGGCTGCTGGAGCGCAGCGGCCAGAAGCCCAAGGTGGCCATCATCTGTGGCTCTGGGCTGGGCGGCCTAGCAGACCTACTGGAAAACAAAACGGTGATTCCCTACAAGGATATCCCCAGCTTCCCCCAGAGTACAGGTCAGTGGCACTTCGGTGGGCTCTCTTATGACATCACAATATGCAGGGCCTCTGCCTCTGCCCCGGGGGAGAGATCAAAGGAACACACCTGGTGACGTCACGTCCAAAAGAATGCGAGAAAGCCCAACAAGCATGGTAGGATGTTTGGCCTGTCCCTTCCCTCTCTGTGGCCTGATTGTTCATGGCTTTGTCTCGATCCCTGTGCAGTCAGTCAGATACCAATTGCCCCCTTTGTTCAAATCAAGAGTTGCCCTGCGAGGAAAGTCTATCATTATTGAGACCTAACCCTCCACTGCACCCTGACAAGTGAGAAAATGGAAAATGAAGAATTAATGAATTGTATGTCAACTCTTTGGAAAAACCAGAAAGATGTAGACAACTATTGTGTAAAGCTAAGACTGTACTCAAAAAAAATATTCAGTACCATTCTAGTGACAGTTAGCTGTGCTACTAACATTGTATTAACCACACAAATGGCATTCTCACTGACATAGCAAGCTTTAAACCAGGGGATGGCTGGACAGCTTCACTTTTAGCAATGTTAAATATCTGTCTGTTAAAGAAACAACTGTGTTCAAGCCCCATGACATAATGCAACCTGGAGGCCTAGATGCGTCACACTCCTCCTGAACTGAACATTCATTTGTGTTTCTCTTTTTGCGTGGACGTTCTATTTCATAACGCTTTCAGCCTATCATCTGCCCAGCCGCTCGGTGTAGGTGGTTTCAGTTGGTGTGTGCTTTTACATCTCTGTTGACTCTGTAAACTCATAAACCCTTTTGACTCGTCACATGATGTTGGCACAGTTGCCCTTGCGCTCTTGTTGACCTGCCCTGCCCTGATTTACAGAAGGCTCGATTCCAGCGGGTGTTTGATGACATCATAAAACTATACTGTGAGTGTTACAGTTTGTGGTGCTAAAACACGGAAGTGAGTTCACATTTCTGAGGCTTCTGAGGTCCCTTGGCAGGTTTCCAATGCTTTTTCCCTCGTGACGATTTCGTTTTCTGCAGCAAATAAGGTCTGTGGTTCACGTAAGCCTGAGAGACTTTCACGTTTTGCTCTACGAGATAAATTACACCCATTAATACCTCAACCGTGAATTTTGAAGCTGTTACGTGCTTTATAAAGTAAGTTGCTGACAAGTTGCTATGATGAAACTACAACAATGGTCGCATTCTGGCAGCTGCCACTCAAGTTTCCATACTAGCCTACCTGCACGCGACAACCATTGTAGTTTCAATGTGGCAACAGGTTAGCAACTTACAAAAAGACGTCATCACTGTGACACCCCATTTGCACACAAGCTGAGGGCAGGAGCTCTGTCCCTTAGTGATGACATCACAGGCTGTCGCTGCAGGACACGAGGAGACAGTCCTACATCAGTGCTGTGAAACCAGCAGGGCCTGCATGCAACTGTCTTTACCTCCGAGCCATTCTAAGAGCCGTTTCCTCCAAAGTAACAGCAGCCTTCGCCACGCAACGTCAGGCCAGATCATAAAATCAAAATCCATTTCTCTGGCAGAGAAATCCGTTTCTCTGCCAGACTCCCCGCAGGGGGTGTACGATACAGTATGTTTATCGTGACGAACGATAAAGAATGCAAATCCGCAGGGCTTTCATTCGTTACAGTTTTATCAGGCCAAACAAGAAGGCAACGGCCGCCGTCTTTTTTGAAAATGACAGAGAGGCGCACGGTGCACCTCAGCGGGGGGGGCTGACGGTAAATTGGCAGGCCGCGCGGGGTTGCATCATCAAAGCCAACCGGGACGTCGTGGCTGGTGGCGGCGGTGGCGGAGGGGTCCCTGGTGACATCATTACTGGGGAACACGGTGATCTAGATCATGGTCTTTCTGATTCCTGCCTAGGTTGTTGTGTTCTTTAGTTTTTCTTCCTCCTGTATTTAACAGCAGACCTGTGGAGTGTGTCTGATAACTTGTGAGGGAAAGTTCCCCATGGGCAGACCCCACTCATTGCTAGGGATGGGTGTCGTTTAGATTTGGCTGATGCTGGTGCTAAAACGATAGTTTTAAAACATTATCGGTGCCTGAACTGATACCTAAAAATAAAGAGCAAACAATGACAATTAAGAACGTCTTGTTTACTGCAATGGCTAAGAAATTGAACAATTGTTTAGTTAATTATTTAAATTACTTTGTACTAATAATTTATATCGTTACACTGTTGGCATTTTGACCGAGTTCAACGTCAGCTAGCTAGTAAATAGCACCTGCTGTCCCTGAGTCGACAGAGCGAGTGTTGGCTAGTGGAGGTGTGTGGCATCGAAATCTCTGTTTCGATTCGGGCCGGTAGGTACTATTCGTATGGGAACCAGAGCCGTAGTGGTACCGGGTTTCAGAACCCAGCCCTACTCGTTACACACTCTCATTATCCCTCCTTTGAGTACAGGAGAGAGGGGCCGTGACTCCTAATATAGCCAAGGAAAGTAGAAGCCATTTTAATGCAGCTGGGAGGCACATTCAGTTAAAAGAAGACTGTTCCAGAAGGGTTTCGCAGTCCAGTGTGGAATCTGAACGGTTCCAAATAGGACACCTAGTCCAGTATGAAATCTGAACTGTTCCATATTGGACACCTAGTCCAGTATGGAATCTGAACTGTTCCATATTGGGCACCTAGTCCAGTATGGAATCGGAACTGTTCCAAATAGGACACCTAGTCCAGTATGGAATCTGAACTGTTCCAAATAGGTCTTACCATCCGGTATAGAATCCGTAATGTTCCGGATGGATCTCACGGTCCGCTTTCAAATTCAGTGTGTGTGTGTGCAGATGAGTACCCTGATCAGTTGGTAACAAATCATGGACGACTAGAGAGTAGAGCTTTATGTGTGGCTAAGTTCAGCTGAAGGTTTTTTTTTTATTATTACTTTTTTTTTAAAAGATGGCTTCCTTGTCCCTTGTCTTCCCCTTGCAGTGCACGGCCACGCCGGCCAGCTGGTGTTCGGACAGCTCAAAGGGAAGCCGTGCGTCTGCATGCAGGGCCGATTCCACTACTACGAGGGCTACGACATCGCCACGGTGAGCTCCGCCGCACGCTAACGTCCCCGAAAACTGCCCCGCTACAACGGCCATGCGCAACGCAACGTTGTCGCAACGTTCCTGCAATGTTCCTGCAACCGCTGCTTCTGCGGCGCCTGGCCATCCGTTCGGCTTTCGGCTAGAGACGACATCCCTGACAAAGAATGGAACGCTACTGCTACAATATTTTGTAAATATATTGTGGAAAAAATATAATTTTCATCCATTATCTATATACCACGCATCCTGGGCAGGGTCACAGGGGGTGCTGGAGCCAATCCCAAAGCGCGTTTGGCGAAAGGCAGGAATACACCCTGAACAGGTGTATCGCAGGGCCCGCACACCATTCACTCACACACTCATACCTAAGGGCAATTTACAGTCTCCAATTAGCCTGTGTGTCTTTGAACTGTGGGAGGAAACTGGAGTACCCAGAAGTAAACCCATGTGGACACAGGCCAGAATTTGAACCCAGGACCTTCTTGCTGTGAGGCGACAGTGCTACCCACTGCACCACCATGCCGCATCAGAGTATTTGATATCTGAATATCTGAGAGAGGAAATAATATTAGCTCATATATTAGCTCATGTATTAGCTCATGTAAGTGTTGCAGGTATCCACCTGATATACTTCATTTCTGTATATTGCAATATATTCCCCTCCTGCAGAGACTGTCTCTGGGCACCGCAGGTCCATAGCACTGTAGCCGGCTGGCTGGCAGCTCAGTGCAGTGCTCCCTGGTGTGCTGGCTGTCAATAGCGCCTCGCTGGGCTGAAGGACCTCTGTGTTTGCCTCACCTTGGCCCGGTCGTCCTCAGGGCTAAGTGCCTGAGCCCCGGGGGTAGGCATTTGCCTTTGAGAGGGACGGTGCTGTGTGTGTGCCTGTGTGTGTGTGTGTGTGTTGCCTGTGTGTGTGTGTGTGTGTGTGCCTGTGTGTGCCTGTGTGTGTGTGTGTGTGTGTGTTGTGTGTGTGCCTGTGTGCGTGTGTGTGTGTGCGCCTGTGTGCGTGTGTGTGTGTGTGCCTGTGTGTGCCTGAGTGCGTGTTTGCATATACGTGTATGTTTTTTGGGTGTGTGTGTCCTCGCAGATAGGACTGGGCTGGCGGCCATCTTCATGGCCAGCCCAGTCCTTTGTTTGTGTGCCTGCACACTTCACTTCAGTCAAGACCTGAGTGACCACTGTGCCATTGCATGCGTTCGCTCCTTGCTTGCCTGTGTGACTGGAGCTTAAACACAGAATGTGATTTATCTGAGTGTGACCTGGCCTACTCAGTAGCATATCCTGCTGACGCACTAGTCTTTGGTGCGGCGACACACCCTATCCTCAAACCCCGATCCCATCCGCCCAGGGAATTAGCGTTTCGGTCAGCAGGGTATTCCCGGTGCTCGCCCAAATTTACAGAGGGCGTGCACGCTAACGTGCACTCTCCCAAATTTAGAGGGCATGCGCACTACTCTGAGCTCTCTGAAAATTTACAGAGGACACACACGCTGATCTGCACTCTCCCAAACGGGACCCACAAATGTGGTCGTGCTTTTCAAATTTAGAAGAAAGAAACGGTAGGTAAATAGGTGGAAAGTTAAAAATAAGTATTTGTCATTATAGTCATAAATCAAGGGTGCAGGGTAGGGGTTAGCCTGTTTGAGATCTGTGAGATGCAGGTTGGATTGGTAGTTGACCCTCTTTAATTTTCACCCATTTTTAAGTTAATCTTTGACCGTTAGATTTTCATGCCTGGCTACAGAATCATCTCCATAACCAGCCCTAGCCCTCACAGGTGACCTTTGACCTGTTCTAGTATGATGCAACAGTGCCTCTAGAATAGTGCCTCTCTTGGTGATCTGCCTGCCACAAGCTGGTGATTACAGACTGAAACCAGAGATATTCTAATGTATAGAGATATGTCCCTCAATGAATATCCCGTTCCACCTCCAGGGAGCGACTATGAGCACTAAAACTGGGTTAAACAGAGTATAATGAATGGGGATCAATGGCAGTCTTCCATAAAACCAACTCTGTAAGAGATAGTCATTTTTTTTATTGTGGGTTGAAGAAAATTTACTGACGCTTTTATGCAGATAAGATTTTTTTATGCACTTGAAACGTTTACATAAAAATACCTTCTTTTTTTAGTGGTTATGCAAATAGATCATGAATATTCATGATTTTTTTTTCTTTTATTTTGTTTTTTAACTTAAAACCAAAAAGCAAGATGGAGGAGCTGCAGGCAGTCGGAGTCTAAATAGCGAATGTTATAGGCCAGGGGTTAATACAAATGAAAATATGCAAATGAAAATATATGCAAGCACCATAGAAGTAAAAATAATATTGCTTATAACTAAATAATTGCATATTATGAAACAACAGCTTAAAACTGTAGCTAACATGATTCACTCACTAGCGAACATGCTAGCTCTAAAGACAAACACTAGCCTACAGCAAGGATGCTAAACTATTGATAAAATATGAAAATTAATTTTTTTTATGACACTGCAACGTTTTAGCTAGGATGCTGGCATTATACTGAAATGTTTTAGGGCTTGCGTAACATTTCTTTCAGTATAGTTGAATTATCTGAAATAGACTTTGACGATCAAGTCATAGCATGTAAGCTCCATTCACCCCCATACATAACCACTGATTCTGCTCTGTTTAGCAGTGCCCCCCGATGGTCAAACCATGGCACTGCACTTCCATTGCCGTCGATGGAAGTCGCATGGCTTTCTCTCTCTCTATGGGCTTGGCTGTAACTGAGAAGCAGAATGCCCCTCGTTTGAAATTTAGTTCTGAACATGCACCAGCACGACCCCGCCACATTCCCATCAAACCTGTCGCCGTGCCAACGTCGCCGCGTCCACAGCCCAAGCATGAACCCCTTGCCTGTCTGAGCAGGCATCGTTCTCATCTGCTCAGCACCGTAAAAAAAAATTGTTTTGCCGTGGTCTTGTCGTTGTTTACCGCCACCAAAAAGCTGGCCGATGTGCAGTTACCCCACGGGATGGATTATTACCCAGTTACATAACAAGAGTCAAATTTACACGGCCTGTTCTGGGGAGAAGTGGTTACATTTCCATCAAACTGCCAGCGGTTTTATGAAGAGGCCCTCATATCAGGAACGAGAGTGGGGCACCCAACCGACGCGTACCTGTCCTGTGTGTTTATTCTGCTGTTGCGTGACTCCGGGAGGAAGGTGTGGACTGTCAGCGGGAGCAGGAACCGTTTCACTTATCGGGAAAACTGGCCCATCGCTTACGGTGCTTTGCGGGAAGGGGGAGATCTGTAACTGAGCCAACTGTTGAGTTTTGATCAGTTGTCAGAACAGGGAAACCGCTGGATTATTGGCAGGTCCCGTAAGTCAGGGATGAGAGTTCAGTGGTTACTAAGGGTTTTGCTCTCTCTCTCTCTCTCTCTCTCCCCCCCCTCTCTCTCCCTCTCTCTCTCTCTCTCACTCTCCTCTCTCTGTCTCCCTCTCTCTCTCTCTCTCTCTCTCTCTCTCTCTCTCTCTCTCTCCCTCTCTCTCTCTCTCTCTCTCTCTCCCCCCTCCCTCTCTCTCTCTCTCTCTGTCTCTCAGGTAACATACCCCGTGCGTGTTTTTCACCTGCTCGGAGTGGAGACTCTGATCGTCACCAATGCCGCGGGGGGCCTGAACCCCGAATTTAGCGTGGGCGACATCATGCTCATCAAGGACCACGTCAACATGCCCGGCTTCTCGGGGGTGAACCCCCTGCGTGGTCACAATGAGGAGAGGTTCGGCTCGAAAACGTTTTATTTATTTTACTGTACTATGAAACTGCGTGTTTTATTTATTTAGTGCACATCCATATATTATAAACTGAAACGGAATGAAAACGTATTATGAATTGTAACAATCTGTCAGCGTGCTGCTCTTAGCTGGGATGGGCTCACCCTCGACAGCGAGGTTCCCCTCGAGACCTTTTCCTATAGGGGGAGCTGTCTGGGCCTTTTTCTTCCCACTGGGGAGTTTATTTACTGTTTACCTCAATTGCTCGCTTTTAGGGGGTTCAGGTCTGGGATTTTTTGGCCACATTTCTTTTATTTTCTCATTGCGTTTTCCCCAAGTGTCCCTGTAAAAAGCACTGTACGTATAAAATTGAAGGGACCTGAAGTTAAGGCACTTTACAGGGTTCCCCCGGTGATGATTTGCCCTTTTAAGGACAGATTACAACAGAAACATGCTGTGCAAGTCTCATGTTCACATGGCAGACCTCAGCATGTGATGAACGCTTTAATTTGCTGTAAAATAGAAGAGGGTTTCTTTTGCAAGTGCTCGCGTTTTAACTGACCGAAATTTAGACTGACAGCCAAAATAAGCAGGATCCAAAACCGTGTTGACATCTGGTTACTGGCAGGAGATTTGGAAGAACAAAAGGCACCTGTGGATTTAAATGTCAAACGCAGTAACCAGGAGAAACGTGCTCCCAGTCTAACTGCATGGGACCGTTCCTGCAACACACAAACAAAAAAAACAGAAATCGGACTCGTTAAATGTAATTGGTTCGAGTGTTTTGGTTTTTCAGGAAGCAGGATTACTGAGCTGGCAGGATAACTGCGCTGAGTAAAACCCGTAACAGCTTTTTTTTTTTACTTCAGTCCATGTTCCAGATTTGGGAGGGTTCCGGGTTTTACTCTTTTCACAGTTATCCGGCTAACTCGGTGATCCTGCTCCGTGAAACAGGGTCCAGGGTGGACTTTCACGGCCTTGTTTCCTTCCTTCCTGCGGTCCCAGATTCGGGACTCGGTTCCCCTGCATGTCGGACGCCTACGACAAGGAAATGATCCGCCTGGCAACGGAGACCGCCGTGGAGCAGAACTGTTCCTCCTTCCTCCAGCAGGGGGTGTACTGCAACCTGGGAGGCCCCTGCTTCGAGACCATCGCGGAGTGCAAACTGCTGCAGTCCCTGGGCGTCGACGCCGTCGGTCAGTTGCCGCAGAAATGTCCCAGCATCCCTCTCTTCTCTCCCCCCTTCTAATTCAATAAGGCCTGACCGCCAGGCCGCCCGGCAAAGCTGGTGAAACTCAGTAATGTCCGGATCCGTAGTATCTGCGGGAAACGGGGGCCATTTTCACACCAGTATCAAGATCAGAGGTTTTCAGCCTTTCTTTCCGATTCAGGGACCCCCGACCCAGGATCAGAGGCGCTATGGGGAACCCCAATCATACGTGAAAAAGGGTTTTTTTAAAAATATTTTTGAAATATGTTCCCAAATCAAAAGTATAGTCCATTGAGTATTGTACCATGACACGTCTTGAGTTTCTGGGGGGTTTTTTTTCCCAAGAGATGAAAAATCTACTTACGTGTGTCAGATGGATACAGATGGGTGTCCATGCTCTGGAACTGTGAAGTATTACACTGCTCTGAAATATAATTAGCATTATATAACGTATATGAAATAAAATAAGCATCATATAGTATATATAATGCTTATTCTGTTTCCATAAAGGTCCAGCCTCACTAGTGCAGTTCGGGGCAAATTCTCAGGCAGAGTAACATACCGACAAACGGCTGGTTATTCGTCATGGCAACCGAGTCAGGGAAGTCAACCTCTGAGTCAAAGGTCAATTAATGTGAACTCTCGGCGGCGTGGAATTACATTCCAAGCAGGGAAGCGTATCCCATCTCAATCCGCGCACCAATCGCGCGGCTACTGCTGCACATGAATTCTGACTGTGTTAGTTTCCACGTTCAGCAACAGGCCAGCAGACCACAGGGCACCGCGTAATGTTCCCGTGGTCTCCTCAATTCATTTATTGATCTTAATAAAGAGCTTGCGTGACGAGAAGAGGCTGATGGGAACATTGAACCGTGATGCCGCCGCATATTAAGACAAGCAGAGTAGCACAGCCTGAGGGACTACTTGGCCTTATCTCACTTCCCAAAATTCCCTGTCACGGCGAAAACCCTGACGTTACATTTTCATAATGCAGGTTTTATTTGCTTACGCATCAGATTGCTGCGCTATTGCTGATGAAGACGGCATAGGAGGGTAAGAGAAAAGGGTACTGCATTGGCCGGGAATCGAACCCGGGCCTCCCGCGTGGCAGGCGAGAATTCTACCACTGAACCACCAATGCTTGCACATTGCTCTACTGTTGCTAGTGTGCCTCAAGTAGGCGGAGCAGTAGAAAGAAAAAAAAATGCTGCATCAGCATTTTCAGGAGACGCATAATAAATGGTTTCACAAGTTGCCCTGCAGACAATAACCTTTCTCTCTCTCTCTCTTTCTCTGTAACTTCTTCTCTCCTGCTTTCTCTTTCTCCCTTTCACACAGTATCTATAGACATTCTTCATTTGTGTGCTAAGTAATCCTGGTTGCTGTTTCCAGTACTGAGATCACTGGTAGTAGCTCCCAGAGACAGCGGTTTTAACAGTTTATTCCCGTTGATTTTAATCTAATAATAAACCATTCTTTCCCCCAGGCATCCCTGTTATTCCTGGGCACGCCCATAAACAGCCTTTAAACACAAGGCACCAGTGATATCTGAAATGACTGGATAGTTTTAAGCAATGTGATGAATGTGCTTCCCTATCTAGTCTGCCTGAAGCAAAAACCACATTGCCACATATCGAACATTTTAAAACATTAAAACAAGAGTGTAGGGCAGTGGTAATGAACTCTGTTCCCGGAGATCTACCATTCAGTAGGTTTTAATTTCAACCTTAATTTGGCACACCTGACTTTAGTAAAAGCAACTCAGCAAAGATCTCCAGCCTGTTGCAAATGAGGCGCGCTTTGTTAGGGTTACAGTGGCTGGTTGCGGCCTGTGAAAAAAAATGCCCACAAGTCATTGCAGTAATCACAGAGAAAATGGCCAGTTGACTGTGTGTGTTCTGTGTGTGTGTGTGTGTGTGTTTTTAATGAAACACTGGAGTGATACAGACTTACCAAGAATACCCCCCCCCCCTCTCTGTTGTAGGAATGAGTACAGTCCCAGAGGTCATTGTTGCTCGCCACTGCGGCCTGCGCGTCTTCGGGCTCTCTCTCATCACCAACAAGGCAGTGATGGACTACTCCAGTGAGCAACGGGCCAATCACGAGGAGGTCCTGGAAACTACCCGCGAGAGGGCCCTGGTGCTGCAGCGGCTAGTCAGTAGCCTGCTGGCCAAGATTTAGAGCGCCCGCTGTCTACGCAAGTTGTTCTTTTCTGTGTGTTTTTTTAATTTATTTTTATTTTTTAGGTTAAAGGAGTTTTTTTTTTTTTTAATCTTAAAGGGTAGTTAAGATAATATTGAGCACCAAAAAACAAAAATGAAAAAATCACACATCATGTTATTTAACTTGTGACACGGCTTCGGATAACCAGCGCATCCTGCATTGGCAGTGTATATGTGTAAGCATTTTGTGTTACACATTTACTTTGAACAATCTCCCTCCGTGTAATCTACGAATCCCCCCAAAACAGTGACCAGGGAAGGCCCTAATGCTGGAAGACCCCTAAAACAAGCCCCATTGAACACGTTATCACCCTATGGGGTGAACTCGGGCTCGGGGCAAACTCAAAAGAGCATGAGAAACACTGTGAGATAGCGACCAACATTATGTTCTCGTGTGTGTGCTCGAGTGTGTGCGTGTGTGCGTGTGCGTGTGTGCTCGGGTGTGTGCAGGGTAGGGCAGTGTGTGCGAATAATTTGGTTTGCATGAAAAATTTGGGAACTTATCGAAAAATGCTCTTTTAATGATTGTCAACAATCAAACGGCATTTACATTTTATTTGCACTTTGTCCGTCAGCGACTCACGGTGGCAATAGATCAAAGACTACAAAGGAATACTGCAGTCTGTCACAGGCATGTTATTGCATCACTTCCTGTTCTGCAGGAAATGACTTTTGGTTTGCTTTTTCAACAAACAAACAAACAAATAATAATAATAATAATAATAATAATAATAATAATAAATATATATATATATACACACAAAAAAAGTTACTGTAAAGGGAGATGGAAAGTATTGTACATGCGTGTTTCCAGCTACTGACTATAACTGTTTCAATGAATGTATTTATTAAAGATTACTTCTGGTACTTTCGCACCTGATAATACCTCTAATGCTTACTCTAAGTCTTGAGTCTCTCAGTAAGATTAAGTTTTTTCCCGAAGGGCTAATACACAAATGGGACCACCTAACAAGTTTTATTTTATTTACTAAAAACTATTACATTTATATTTTTTAATAATGCTGATATTTACTTGATCCATATTTATGTTTTAAAAAAGAGTACATCATTGGTGGTACATTAGCCTATAGCCATGGGGAAGATATATATATAGTGTTCTTCGGTTGTTTATTTCACAAATGGTGAAAAACCACTTTTACTTGAACATTGTGTTACAGCATTATGGGGACTATAGCAAAGGGATACTTTAGGCTATGCTCCAAAGATTAATATAGCCCATATCTACATAAATATAATTGATGGTTTAATGAGATTGTAATATAATTACTAATAAAGGTATTGTAAACCAAGGATTAGGGATTATGAAAGTATATTTTGTATTCTACAATAAAATAGATAACAATAAAACAAAAAATAAAAACAGACATTTTGTGTCTTGTCTATGTTTTCTGTCGTCTACATTTCTGTAACAGCTAAAGGGGTGGGCTGGAGTCCCGCTTCTTACCGCGCTGCTAACCCCATTCCCCACTACCGTGTGTTTGTATGTACAGATAAATAATGCAGCAAGTACTGTTGCTAATAATAATAGTATAACGTTAACAACAACAATAATGATAACAATAACAATAATACAGAAACACATACATACATTCCAAATATACAACCATACAATAAATAATAAATAAATAAATAGTGTAACCTTCTAGGAACATTTCGCCATTCCCCATGAGTGCCAGTTAACTGATTTTCGCAGCTCAAGTCAGTTGGGGGGGGGGGGGAGTTCCCTGCGTTGCCTTGGAGGGCAATGCAATTCCCAAGGTGGGAGTGAGCGCGGAAAGCGGGCTCTTAATCCCTGATTAACACAACGTGAGGGGGGCAGTTAAAAAGCGGTTCCATTAAGGGATAATGTGAGAAGCGGTGCCGAGCGGCTCTCGTGGTCGCTGAGGTGTTATGAGGAGAGGCCGTTATTAAGCCACGCGGACGAGCGAAGAGCCCGGCACGCGGCGCTATACGGCGGTAGGCAGGACCCTGGCGCTGCCGCGGTTTCTCCTGTCGCAGTGTCCCTATCGATCGCCGGGGAGATCGAAGAGAAATAGACTCGCATCTTTTTTAACAAGCTTCATTGAGCAGAGGAAGAGATTTTACACCGTGTTTAGAAAGGGCATTGGGGGTAATAGTCGTCAATAAGGGAGATCAATAACCACAGAGGAAAGAGAGGTTGAAAGAAAGAGAGAGAAGGAGGTAGAGGGAGGAAAGAGAAAGAGCAATGTTCTCCCTTTTTCTGTCACTTTGTAAATAAAAATATGCAAAGTTACATATCTGATATATTAAAGTAGCCTTTTCTCAACTGTAGGGGGCGACATCTCCAACCATCGGGCTCTGACGTGCGGATAACCCTGTACTTACCTCAGACCCTCAGACTGATTTCTTTTCATTTCTCGCCTAGTTTAAGAGTGAGAGGAGCTTTCTGTGTCATATTTTTTATTTCCCACGGTATAGCCTTTCGCCGTGGGACTCTAATCATTGTACTGAAAACCAGGTGAGGAACATTCATTAACTGTGTCCCAACATTAAAGAACCTTCAACCGTGTCTCATGTACAAAACCTAAGACCATGATGTCATAATGCTTCCCCAATGGCTGGACGTTCTCTGCCACCTTCCCTGTAAATTCCGCACAGTTTCAGTGAGACTCACATTAGCAAAAAAAAAATCTTACTTATAAAGCAGAGCGTGTAAAGAATCTCTTCAGGAGAGTGTATGATGGTAACAGTAATGCTGATGATGTAGGTGAGGCTCAATTTAAGGAAGTAATGTGCACCAGTTTCATAATTGTATGTGTGTGAGAGAGAGACAGAGAGAGTGTGTGTGTGTGTGTGTGTGTGAATATTTATAGTTGGCACAGAAATGGCTCGATGTACTGTACAATATCTTTTTTTGCTCTTAACATAAGCAAGCATGGGACCGTGAAGCTAAATTGACTTAAATTAGCTTCTACACTGTAAAATATCCAGTGGTATTTCACTCTAACACAGAGTACATATATAGTCCAATAGGGGCCATACAGTATGTACTCTGTAAAGGTTGATTTAACACTGAACATTTTACTGTACTGTGTACTGTGTTTGGCCTTCAGCCCATGCGGCAACATTTAGGAGTTGTGTGCTTCGCCTCGTTTGAAATATCTTTTCTTCAGGGAAACAGTCAGCAGACAGTACGTATGTAAGAAGAACGCAAAATGTTCAGAATTAAATGAACTCTCACAGAGTACAGTTTACTCGGACAGAATGCATTTGGGCCCTTTTAGACCCTCAAAATGTCTGCTAAATTTTCACGGAGCATGTTCCTGTGTAGCTGTGTGAACTCGCGGTTCTGTAAGCTCTAAAAAGGAGGAGGAAGTTCCACCGATCTGATCCCAGGATCTCTAGACCACGGAAGAACACTGCGGGGAACAATCGGGTGGCCAGATTGAGAGGCGGTCTGAATTTTCATGGTGGAAGGTGGAGTGTCTGCTAGCTTAGCTCTGCTTAACGACAGTTACGAACAGGATGGAAAAAATCCAGAACTAAAAAATAATTTTTTTTTACATAATACAAGTGTCAAAAATGAATTCCAGGTCTAAGGAGGATAATCAAGACCACAATTAATGGATACATGTATGCACAAACTGGCCAATTTTTTTTATAAAACTGATCTAACCTGCTATAGAATAAGGCTGCAGAATGAACAAATCACACGTTTTCTCACAAATGCAAATTGACTTCTAGGTCAGGCAAATCATATAAATAACATGCTGCAAAATTCATTTTAGAAATGATTTCTATCATTTTTTAGCAATAAATCTCTTTCATAGATTTCTCCACTTCGATATTTTGGCCTCAGTCAATACCAAACAGGGTCTGATATTCTAAAAATGGATTCACCTCTTATTAATATCCATTATCGCTTCATCCACTCCATCCCTCCTTCCACGGTTCTGCTTGAACTGCGCAGTAACATTTTACATAACATTACCGAGATGGAAGAACTACACCCTGAAAACGATCTGTCCAGATATAGCCGCAAACCATTAGGCTAATGTCCTCATATACATCATCCAGCGTACCTCCGGTGATCACACACTGTGGCTAAAATGTCAGGTTCTCACAATGTGTTTGTAACACTATGGCAACGCTGTCCCATTTTCAGTGTGACCGGATGTGCAGAACAGGGGTACCCCACAGGTATAAAATCAGGCGGACATGTTGGATACGTACGCAAGCTTTAAAATGGAAAAAACTAGCTTGCGCTGTAGTTTGAGAGGTTGAGAGTTTGTGTGTGTGTGTGTGTGTGTGTGTGAATGTGTGAGGATGCGTTTGTGTGTGTGTGTGTGTGTGTGTGTGAATGTGTGAGGATGCGTTTATGTGTCTGTGTGTGTGTGTTATTGTTGGCTGACCCTTCCAACAGATTTGACAGATGTAACAGAATTCTTTCACAGACAATACATCACAATCACAACTCCCGTTGCACAGAAGGCCACATTCTGTTTCTGTTTCTGAGACTCATGGATTACATTATTCATTAGCTTTGTATATGTGCCCTTCCACAGGAAACTTTGAACAACTTAGTTTTCTAAAACATATAATCTATTTATATGGCTGGATATTTTACTGAGGTAATTCAGGGTAAGCTTGTTCCTCAAGGGAACACAGACACACACACACACACACACACATATATGGACACACACACACAAACACAAGTCATGTGTGTGCGCACATGCATACACGTGCATGCACCATTGCTACTGAATGAAATGCAAACTCCATTTCTCAACGACCCCCTCCTCCCCTCCCCCCCCTCCCTCCTCCCTCTCTTCATTATTAATATTTTCTGCTTCCCATTCACCCACGCTCTGTAGAACTGGGACTGCTATAAAACATTAACACAGTGAGCTTTAATGCCAGGCTGCCACCAAGGCCAGAGAAATGCTGCCAAATAATATAAGATTTACATTTTCAAAATAAAGCCGCAAGGGTTTCTGCTGAGGAAAAAAAAAACCACATAGGACATTCTGAATGAAAGTGTAATTTAATACTTTAAATAAAATAATCATCGTAAAATACAGATAATTTGTGAGGCCTGTGAAAAGAGAGAGAGCGAGAGATTTAATTAAGATCTTAAATGTTAATCTCAAGTGTTTTAGCTGCTTTGCTCTGAGGTATTCCCGGAAAGAATGTTCCACTCCAACCTTTCATAAAACACACACACACACACACACACACAAACATACACATACACACACACACACACACATAAACATACACAGAAGCACACACGCATACAAACACACACACACAGAAGCACGCACGCACACACGCACACACGCATACAAACACACACACACAGAAGCATGCACGCACACACACACAAGCACACGCACACAAACACACACAAACAACTGAACATTTTCTCTGTGGTTACTACAATGAGGGGATTTTCCATTGTAGAAAGTAAGACAGAGTAACAATGAGGGGGGGGGGGGGGGGGCGTATTATACACGGTTTCATGAGTCATTGACTAAGGATGTGCAGTGAACGTCTTGCTCAGACCTATTTTTGTTCAGCGCTCGTTCAATTATTCAATCATTCATTTTAAAACAGTACCGCTGTTTCATGCCAATCTGTTGTCTTTCCTGCGGTTTCATGTCTACAGTGCACATAGCGATGCTATTTCCCGTGTAACATATTATTTTTGTAATAATATTGGTAGTCAAAGAGGTGCAGCAGACTAATTGGATACCGTAGGTATGAGTGCATGAGTGGTGTGTGTATGCCGAGAGGGATTGGTGACCTATCCAGGGTGTATTCCGTACTGCGGTATGCTCCAATTTCCACCCCCAAATGATCAACGCATTGTCTTTAATCGATAAAAATAATAAGTTTACGCGTAGCCTATACTTTTTCCTTTTCTCATATTTACTTGTGAAGCGCAGCGAGCGCTGGACGATAAATAATCTTATTAAGCAAAAACATTGAAGAACACGCCTCTGTCCTTATTTGAAACGATCGTAAATCTTGAAATGTCATTTATTTAAAATACACTTCCACACTCGGGCGACCATGTTTGCGTTCTGCATAATGCACTTGGCAAACGGCATTTTCTTATAAGCGGACGAGTGATCCGTGAAGCTAACGTCACACGAATCACCAGTGAGCTCCTTTGGCATTCTCGCGACCCACTTCAGTTAGTAATGTGGCCCAGGGCTTGATCTCTATTTTTTTTAAAAAAGATTTTAATCTCAACGGATTTCTAGGAATAAATGGATTATGAAAAGGAAGCACGTTTCCTGTTGATATACATGGCACCAGCGAGGCTAATTGTTGTAGGCCTAATAACAACTAGTAGTCCTAGGTAGAGGGATTTGTGGAACGTATAGGGCCTACATCACAGTTTGTCTGCTACCACAGTAAAAAAACAACAACAAAAAAAAAACTAACTTTCATCCTGCGATAGGCTGTTAGTTGATGTACCTGTTAGCGCCGGTTCAGGATGAATCACGTAGCGTGTTTATCAGATTTTAGCAGCGTTTAATGATCCATTTTAAACCAATATAATCGGGGTGTTTTTTTTTGTTTTCCTAGCTGCCAGTGTTCTTACTGTCATAATGACCATTTCTTAAATCTTCCTGTAAATAGAGTAGTCAGTGAGAGTCCTGTGACTGGTCGAGAACATTAGTATTCGCACGTGACTGACGTCCTTGTTACGCTCTGGGATACAGGAAATTGTTATTTTTGTTCAAATAGTTGACATGGGCTGTTATCAGGAGCACTCGTTCGCCAATTGTCAGATTTAGTACGTGCTTTGTGTACAGGCAGTATATTCTGCACACGCAGGTGTGAAGAGTTATGCTTCGTGCTGGGCACTGTCTTGTTGCGATGAAATGCGTGAAAACTACGGAGTGCTTGGCTAAATAAAGCGTCCTCCTCCAGAATATATCACCATGGCGGCGGCGTAAGTACATTTAAAGTCCACATTGACTCTGTAAATGGCTATATCTTCTCATTCCGAGTAATTAAGTCAGGACTATTGGCCATAAAAGTGTCAGTGCGCCGTATGTTTGCGCTCGGACTGCCAATGTACTGTAGGCTTCGCTTGATCACAATGATGACTGTATAGGAGCCATATATCCACGGAGTTGTCCCCCGGCGTTATTTACTTTGCCACTAATTGTAATCACCGCTGCATTTAACACACGCGCCGAGTGACATATGCCCTGTGACGTACCCTACAGCCGGTGTTCATACAGCCGAGTTCAAAATGAGCGGATTGGTCAGCGCGTGACTGAATGTGTTCCTCGAGTCCATTCGTCCTAAATGACGTCTGTCGTTAACGGGCTACGGACGTTATTTAAAAGCGCATTCACTCACTGGGAATCAATAATTTTGGCTTGGGTGAAATAAGGATAACAGCCGCGAAGGTCGGCTAAAAAGCTCGTTCAACGCAGCTGGAATTGCTTTACCCAAATTATGTGCATGGATTTTTACAAGCCAGTAACAATTTAGGCCCTTCAAAATGTGGCAGAGGCCTATGTGTTATGTCCGGGAAATAACTCCCTGTCAGCATTAGTTTTGTAATCTACCATTATCGAATGTGGCACCGTTCTGATGCAGTCTTGCTTCTAGCAGTTGGTTGATTTATGAATTACGTAGATTGCGCAACAAACTTTGCAATAAAAAGCCATGTCTGTGTTCATCTGCCGAGCCATAGGTGGAGATTCAAGGGGGGCTTGGCGGCCCAATACAAAGTCACTAAATTCATGACGTTATGGTCAGGGTGAAAATGACGGTATAATCAAAGTATGATTAAAGTGTACAAAACAACACATTTCCCAGGTTATGAGTTTTTAAATTTAGCTTACAGAACGTGAACTCGGAAAATGATCTGGAATTTGCAGCTGCCAGAACATAAGGGTTCTTTCAAAATAAAGTAAAAACGGATAATAAAATTAAAAAAATAATCAACAAGACTCTTCCTAAAATCAAAATACAATCTAATTCTAACACCCGTCTGCAATCAATAAGATACACACATACCAGCACCATTCACCAACACATTTACCCCCCCCCCCCCCCCCCCCAACCCAGCCACCCACCCCCCACCCCTTCACCCTAACTCTGCACAATTATATCTATGGTAGCCCTATATGAAAAATTGCTGGTTTGATTAACCTTTTTTGGGGGGGGGGGAAACTCCATCCATTTTGTGATGAAGAGACAGAACCCGCCTCTACCATCTTTTCTCAGAAGCATGATGCTCTCTTTCACATCTCCCTCTCATCCCTTTGTCTTCTCCTCCCTCTTTTTCTTTTTTCCAGCTCTTTTTCATTTTGTCCTAATCAACACACTGCAATGCCTAGCGACGATGGAAAGAGTTTTCTCTCTTCCCATGCTGTGTACTGTACCTTTAATATCTCTCACTCAGTCTCCCTCTCTCGCTCGATCTCTCTCTCCATCTCTCTCTCTCCCTCTCTCTCTCTCCATCTCTTCCCCTCCTTCAATATGGAGGCTAAATCATAGCTTCTGAGGCACCAGAGAGAAAAGAAGAAGGAAAACATGAGCAATTCTTCCAACACAAGGCAATAGGCCCCCTTCACCTCACCAGTGATGACATTCCCCTCAGTCTCCAACACACGGTGGTGTCTGTGGACAGTATAGCCATTTACTATTGAAACACGAAATGCTCGATTACTAGGAAGGTTATGTCCAAAATGATGGTGAATGGTAATTACCTGGCAGAGCTGGTGGTATGGCTTTCCAAACTATGGAAAAATTGATTAAAATTTAAAAAAATGGGAAATTCTCTGGGAAAATAAGCTAGCTGAAACAATTAACATTCAGGATAGCAACCAGTAACAACTTAACATTGTGCAGTGTTTTTTTTTTTTTTTTTTTTGATGCCACACATAAACCTTTGATGTCAAGGAGAACAGTGCATGTACATTATTTATATGTACAGTACGTACTGCATGGCTACAGTTCTACTTTGATGCCCATCTGGTTGAGAAATGGGATTCTGGGAACTTTGCTTTAAAACTTACAGGCGATAGCCTTTGACGTTATCATTTAGTCGTGACAAACGTCATGGAAGCTACTCGTCGAATACAATTACGGCACGTGCCGAATGAAAGCGATGGAATGCCAGATTTATTTATCCTTTTTTAACATTCCCCCCAAAAAATGAACACCGATGACCATCTGCATTTCAAGTTATTTACGACATTGAGTCGCAAAACTGGCAAAACATTCCACGGACCTTCCTTCTGCGGCATCGTTCGTTGTGACTTGCTTGGAATGCCGTTATGAAGGGGGATTGAATTCCACTGAAATTGGCCTCAACGAGGAAACACTGGCTAGCCCAGGAGAGGGAGTTCAGTCATCCCCCATTGAAGGAGAGAGTCCGAGACTGCGGTAAGCCGTATTCTACACTCACAAGAAAGGCAGGTGTTCTTCAAAAGAGATAATTACTGCCCTCCTCACCTACTCTTCTGAAACCTGACACAGATGGAAAAAATGCCAGCCACTTGTGTCCTGGTAAAGGACCAGGCCTTACAACTTGAAGGCTGCAGGCTGAGTGCCCAGCACGGCAGACACTGAACGTTTTTAATTGTCTGCTTGAATCACTATTGTTGTATATAATTTTTTTATCATTGGTCATTACGATTCTCCCCTCTTGTAGATGTATATATATTTCAAGTTTACATGCAGTTGTGCTTATGTATGTTAATATAATTATTGCAGTTGTTTATTGTTTGTTTGTTTGTTTGTTTGTTTGTTTACTTTAATTTCTCATGACTGCTTTGGCAACACTGTCGTACTGTAGGGGTTGTCCTGTCAGTAAAGCAGATTTTAATCAAACTGAATTGAATTTTAGACAGGGAGAAAGACTGAGAAAGACAGACAGAAAAGGAGAAAGAAAGAGAGCTGAGAGAAATGCTGAGATACAATGCGTTATGACAGACAGAGGGAGAGAGAGGAAAGGAGAGAGAGAAAGAGAGCTTGACTGTCGAAAGGTTACACATTAATCCTGTCTGCAGCGGTGACAGTTCTCATCTTGAACGGACGATGCGTTGGCTTCTGTCCCACCGATAAGCTGCATGGGGGTGGGGGGTTGGGGTGGTGGGGGGGGGGGGGGGGGGGGGGCAGCGTGGGCCCAAACACCTGTGCTGATTAATGTTTCTCGAAGGACCCAAACTGAGCCGTCATCACCAGGCAGAGGGGTTCTGAGCCAAGGGTTCCAGGGGTCACCCGATGTGCTGGCTGAGGCCCAGTGGCCAGGGAATCCGGGCTGTGGCTCCTGCCTGGGACGGCACTGTCGCCCCCTTCTGGACGGAGTGGGTAGTGGCGAAAGACTTTGCGACGTTCTCATAATGTTCCTGCAATGCGGGGGGGGGGGGGGGGATTGGTGGCGACCGTGCTGAACCTGTGACCTCATCTCTCAGCCAAGACAGAGTGCTCCCAAACATCATGTTACGAGACTTGTGTGTGCAAAGTTTCCCTCACATTGAGTCCGAAGTGTGCTCTATACATGCCTGGGTGTATGTTCTATATGGCCCTGGGTGTGCTTTCTATACGACCCTGCTTGCTATGCTCATCCCCATCATAGTTATGGGGTTAAAAAAACAATAACAACAGCACAAGAGGCTGGCCTAGAGTGCAATGTGTAGTGGATAGTATTCCACCCGCTTCCTGCCTCCCCTCCCCCACCCCTCCAATGCTGGGTGGAGTCAATGTGATTACACTGTACACCGGAGGTGTTTGCTTTGGGACACTGCAAGCCAGGGAACTCAGTCTGACAAACTCTGGCATGTGTGTGTGAGAGTGTGTGAGTGCGTGTGTGTGTGTGTGTGTGAGTGAGCGTGCGTGCGTGCGTGTACGCGTGTGTGGGTGTGTGCGTGCGTGTGTGTTATGTGTGTGTGTGTGCGTGTGTATGCATGCACATGGTGTGTGTGCGTGTAAATGTGTGTGTGTATACAATGAGGAGCACAGAACGGAGGATTTGATGTCTCTCGTTTAATGAAAGTCGGGGGAGTGGAGTTGTGGGGGGGGGGGGGGGGGGGCACTTCCATCGAGCGTATGAAAAAAAAACGTTCCTGAGGTTAGAATCTTAAATCAGATTTGCTCCCTTTGCGCTGATCTTAAATAAACGAACGGAGAGGTGGAATCCATCCATTTCCTACCGCCACTGATCGGAGGAGCAGCGGCTTCACCGCCTTCACCTGAAATACGGAACGGCACGACGACTCGCTGGCGGATTTCTCCGGGGACTCGTGTAATTAGTGATTAGCCGGTGGTTTTCTAATTAATCAGGCCCTCAGGGCGGTTGCTGGGGGGAAATCGCTGGTAAACGGCTTGTTAAAGCAAGTTTTTTTAAGGTGCCTTCCTATCGGGCCTGGCAGCCGCTCCGCTACGGGCGCGTAGCAATTACTGCTTTGCGTACCCTCACTCTCCCCCCCCCCCCCCCCCGCTCCCCGCCCCCCCCTGCTCCCCGCCCGTTGGCATGGTGCAGCCATGCGAAAGTATTCCCTTCGGCCCTGCGCTCCTGAGTGACTCAGTCCCGTGCCGAAAGCCCGTAAACACGCGGTGCTGTTGCGGGATAATTGGCCCGTACCTGGGATTCGTCCCAGGTGGCCAGTCCTTCTCACTACAAGAGTAAACACCTTCTTCTTGCTGTGAAAGCCCATGGACACCTCTTCTGATGAGTTTTTTTTTTTTTTTTTTTTAAAAGAAATGTAAAATTTGCACGCAGCATGCACTCACGTTCTCAACTACTATCCCACTGAAAACATACACCTGCTATTTTATTCATGTTCTGTATTACACTCCAAGCAAGCCGGTTGATTGATTTGTAAAATATAACATTAAAAAAAACTATATAGTGGAGTCGTTTGAATATGTTCTGCTTTTGGAAGAGTGGACACATCAATCTCTCTATATGGCATGATTTCCATAATTCCAATAGGATAGAAGACCAGCGCTGTCAATTCACAGCCTGGGGGATCAAAGCAGCAGCAACCCGCAGTAGACATGGCGGTTGGAACAGCGGTAGATGCGTCCTGGGGCATTGCGCATCTCTCGGCGTACCGAGAGGAGAGAACCCGCGTACTCTAGAGAGATTCCTCCCGCCGGGCATCGCGCGTGCAGGCAAAGTTTGCTGGGAGAGGGGGGCGTGGATCTTAGTGCCGCTGCGCCTCCCGCAGGACAGCGAGCAGTACTGCACGCGCGGTTGGGGGTTTAAAAGCTCCGACTGAGCAGCGATGCTGTGACAGTAAGAATCTGGATCTGACTGTGTAAGAAGTTCGCTCGGGATTTTCAAGCGCAAAAAAAAAACACACAGTGAAGAAAAAAATTAACAACGCACCATGGCCAACAAAGCGCAGCCTCCCTACCTACACCTGGCGGAGCTGACTGCCTCCCAGTTCCTGGACATCTGGAAACACTTCGACACTGATGGTTAGTAAGAGCTATGCGAACTTATTATTAAATATTTTTTGGGATGAGAGTGACTCTTGCTGACGGGGCAAAGTTGTTTTAGTTTCACGGTAAATGAAATGATGCTGTGGAAGAAGAAGGGCAGAATGTACCGTGAGTTGACCTTTTGCTTTGGGAAAAAAAAGATATCAAACCTAATCAGAAATATTTAAATTATTTGAATTCATGTTTTCCCAAATAAAAATACTCGCATTCTGTCTGAAATATATTGCGTCAATCTGTGGAATTACTTTAAAATAGGCTACGAACTAAACCCTGATTTCAGTTACGTGCGTCTTGAGGGCAAATCTATTAGAAGTGGTACTATGAAGATAGTTTCGGAGGATGTTCAATATTGCTGCGTAAAACTACCTGAATTGGAAAATTGGAAAATTGTCCTGAATAAGAAAATGAAACAATGCATTTAAACATATTTCTTGGGGTATTGAAAACGACTTGCCCTGAATTGGTTTATATATATATATATATAACCATCTTCAGATGAATCCCGAGAGCTCTGTGGGATACACAAACATTATGTGTCTGAGGACCCGGGTCTGGCATTGTGCCTATTTAACCCTAATGGTCAATTTTCCTCACGTAATTTGGACGGGACACCACGATCAATTTTAATGCGAAGCCATGTATAAACTTTTTTGAGAGAGGTCCAACAGTAGCCATACACGATATCAATGCAGCGCAAGCTTTAAATAGTTTTCATTTTCTTTTAGCACTGTTATCCAGACCCAGTATACAAATATTACACAGTTTATCATTTTAAAACATTTGCTTGTTTTGTTTTGTTTTGTTTTATTGTGCTTGTTTTGTTTTATTTGTTTGGGTCAGTTATATTCATTATAATAAATATAATCGATTTATATCACAGGATATTTACTAAAGCAATTGCCTATAAACAGCTGTATCAAGCACTGACCGACTTGGATATCAAGCCTACAGCCTTCATGTTATATACATTTTTCGCAACAGCTCCCTATCGCCACGCATTAAGACGCAACTGGGAATGGGGATGGGAGTTTATATTGAGTTTATTTATCAAAATTGCTGAGACGTAATGAATAATATATACCGCTGCCAGATATTGATTTTTTGCGACGGAATCCGATCCGATTTAAATGGACCGGTGTATTTTTATCAGTAGAGTTTCTGTCAGCGGAGCGGAATATTGACAAGAGAAGCTGCTCTGATACGCGCACATCCGTGTACCTCGCGCTGGAAGAAAGATGGGCGTGTCAGCAGCCTAACTAGCGTTTCAGCCGGCAGCGCATCTTCGGCGCTCTCCTGGGACGCGCGTCTTTCATTTCCAGTCCAATAATCAATGGGGCGATTGGATTTACTATAATAAACGCCGTTATCTTTTCTTAGAAGTTTAATCACAGAAGGCTGTGTAACCGATATTTTTCTTCCGGCACCACCCAAGGAGGAGGCATTTAGGAATTTAACTTGTGTTAGTATAAACATAATTTAAATACGTATATATATATATATATCGATAGTGTATCATATATGAGAAAACATTTTACTGAAAAGTGTATCATCGTGTGAAGTAAAATACAGATCATCATTATGTCAGTCATTATGAGTAAGTTGTACGAACGCACTTTGGAGTCGGCTGCTGAATAGAAATACATTTGGAATTCAGACTTCTGACAGACACACATTGGCACATTTAATTCCTTTAGATGCATTCCATGATTTGTTCCAATTAGCTGCGCAATTCATCCTGGCAATGCACACGGTAATCGGCAATCTGGGAATTTCACCAAATTTCCGGCAGTGGCTTAACATCTCGGCACGCGCATTATTGTTGGATTCGTTGACGCATTAAAAATTCACCAAAAAAAAAAAAAAAAAAAAAAAAAAAAGATTTTCTGACGTTCACTCGCTCGACATCGTTTTCTCGATGTGTGAAAAACACTCAGCAGTCAACGCTCAACATCAGTGCGCATCTTCTCCGCTGCTACCGGCTGGCCCCATTCATAAAGTGTACTCAGTCCTTTCGACTGCGCGATCGCCGCTCTCCGTGGGTGTCTGCGATGTGAAACGAGACGAGAAGGCTCTCAGTGATAATTATGGAATTATGGTGATAATTATCGTACGCTCGCGAACATGAGCCAAAAGGGCGTCCTCACTGTGTTTAAATATTATTTCTACTTCTATTTTTACAGATGTTTTATGTCGATATTGCTGCATTTCGGGACATCCGTCTACTTATATGCTTTGCTGATTTTTTCAGTTGGAACCATTACAGAAACGGTGGCAAATTATAAAAGTGCTACTGATCAGTCAGTTGCTTTCCATGCATTCGATTTTTGTTTTGCATTCACGGATCACTTATTGTACCCTCGGTCACCCAATACCCTCTCCAGACCGTTATTTTTATCTCTCGTATAAGTTGAAGCAGTAGGCTATATCGCGAAAATTCAGTGGGTACTATAACCGTGTTACGATTGCTGTCGGCTCTCAAGTGGCCTTTTCCAGGATGAAAGTACCACACAATGATCTCGTTTTTCCTGCCGAAAAGCTGATCGCCTGTCAGGAAAGAAATAGGGGAGACCGGGGGCAATTGTAACAAGGGGCAATTGTAACATCTCAAATTGCACCAATCAGAAACGAGACAGAACCATGAAACTCATTATGCACATGGTCTGTGATGATCCCTCTCTGCCTGCCAAAGGACAAACTGATGTCTCATACTTCTCACAGTTTTTCTGCTAAGACTCATTTTTGAGATATGAAAGTAATTTTTTTCATCTACTGTATTTTCCTCATACTGTTTTAACCTTTAATGTCTATAAATTTAAATCTGTCTAGTTTTGATGACCATTCTGTTGTCTAACATTTGATATCTTTGTCAAATGTTAGCTTCGTTGTTTCTAGCCAGCAGGGTAGCTTGTGTCATGGGTGGCACAGTTGGGGGCAATTGTAACGCTGTGTTACTATTGCCCCCGACACCATCAAAATGGTGTCCAGCTTAGTAACGACATCAAAATAATAGTTTTGTTTTCTAATAATTTAAGAAAAGTGTCTTGTGTTCAGTTTAAATGTCTATGTATACTCTATTTATTATATATTTTATGGCATAGTCCGGTGGTTAAGTCTTTTGCCTCTCAATCTGGGAAGCCAGGTTCAATTCCTGCCAAAAGCCAATTTCTTATGCTGTCAAAATCTTCAATGTCTATGAATCAGAAGTCGTCTTAACTTTAAATACTGCCATATTGGCTAAAAATTACCATTTTTTCAACTATTATTTTGTAATAGTAGTATAGAAACTCACCCCAACCAACCAGTAGGAGTCGCTAATGCAACAATCAGGACTCATACCCTCACTGGCTTCCCACCCGGGAACACTGCCGATTGTGTTCGTAGGAACATCTGACCAAGCCGGAGGTACCGCTGCTAAGTTGAACCCCGGTCTTTGCGGTGGTAGGCGAGTGCTTATACCTCTACACTACCCAGAGGGCCCTGGAGCCATTTAATTTTTTAATAAGAGTTCCTCCATTTGTTTTAACTCCCATGTGATTGTGTTCCCATTTTGTCAGTTGTCCGTTTTCCAGTTGTTTTGTGTTTTTTTATAACTGTTGGTTATAGGTTTTATATTTGTATAATTATATGATGATACTGTTTTAATTAAACTGGAATTAATTTTTCAATGAATATTAAATTGTTTTAGCTATATAAATATTCTTGGGAGTTTATTGTGGTCCTTGGTATTTATATGAAGGTATTATGTGTGTTGTTACAATTGCCCCCATATGCTGTTACAATCGCCCCCGCACGTGGGGGCAGATGTAACATTTGACGTCTAGTGTTTCAATCAATATTGTGACTCTAACATTGCGTGTAAAAACATTTGATGACTGTTAACAAGTAGAACACAGATACAAGTTACCTACATAAAAATTTTATCCAAATAGTTCAATAAGTTTTTGAGTAATGACATCAAAACCAAAAATTGTTACAATTGCCCCCGGTCTCCCCTACGTGTGCATTCCATTAAGGAGTGGCGCAGGTTCTTTCTTTTTTTTATTAAGCGCACCGCTGCGCGCGCTGATGCTAGGAGAGCCTCATTTGGGGATAGGGGATTGCTCTGCTTGCGAGAAAAAAGGACACACCCGAGCAGAGCTAGGGATTCCTCAGCCTCCTTCGCTCTGTGCTGACGCGCACGGACGTGGGACGGTTCTAGTTACCTCTCTATTAGACCCCTCTTTCTCATGCTGAATTGCACCGGGTGACGGAACAGAAACGCAGGAACTTTTAAATTGCTCGCTGTCTCCATCCAGCGGCAGCGCAATTAGTCCCAGTTTTCTTTACACCCGAATAGTTAAGCTTCCCTGAGCGCGACAGGGAATGTTCTAAGCTCGGTGAGCGCACGTAATTGCATACTCTCAATGGCACATTATGTCAGAAACAGATATTCATATTACAATGAAGTTTTCAGACACACACTCTCCCTCGGCATTAATAAAAAGACTTATGATGATCTCTCTCTCTCTCTCTCTCTCTCTCTCTCTCTCTCTCTCTCTCTCTCTCTCTCTCTCTCTCTCTCTCTCTCTCTCTCTCTCTCTCTCTCTCTGCGCGTGCATGTGTATTGATAGAGAGGCAGAGGTAAACTTGTCAACAACAACTGATGTGCTCTTGTTTTCTTGATGGGCTGCACATTCCATTCGAGAACGGGGCAGTGATGTCACAGCTTTAAGTAATACGATAATAATATTAAAAATGTATGCATTAAGCTCTGCATATGAATGTTTGCCTAGCAAACAGCCGACATCGCAACCCGCTTCTCTAGAATGTGCAAGTCCTTTTCCACCGCTGCATGGCTTTGTGCACTTCGTAGAAATAAGGGCAATCAGTCATCCATAATGATTCACATTATTACTCTTTTAGAGGCCCGCACTGAGCCGTTATGCAATATCATCATTGACAGTTACGTATCGTTTAAGGACCGTTGGGAAATGAGTGCGGCGCGTGACAAATCACAGAAATGCGATTATGACTCATGTCGTAGCGCAGTTTCAGTTCACCTGTAAAACGAGTCAGGCGCTCGGTGCTACTATGAATTAATCAGCCTCTTCTGCGACGCCTGAAGTTTGAATGCATCTAGCTCATAAAGCGAAATGGGCTTGCACTCCAGAAATATCACAGCTTTCGGGATCTTTCCAGGAACGAAAGCATTCTGTGTGGGAAGATGGGAGATACCCTCATTTGCAGATTCGTGGCGGAAAAAAAGGAAGTGTCTTCATTTGCATTAAATATGCCAAGGCATTGAAATGCACTATTGGAACTGCAAGCAACATTGCAACATTCGTTTTATTGTTGCTGGGTTTCAAAAAGAAAGAAAAAAGAGAAAAATAATAGGAGCCAATCAGCTGGCAAGGTTGGTGTCTGTGGTTATTTTAAGGCTGCAAAGAAGGGGATGTAGGGCATGGGGGGTATAAATATTAGATGGGAAAGATGGGGGTGGGGAGCGATGGTCTAATCCTAGACATAATCTCTAGTTTATGAGATACTGTTGGTGATTTTTTTCTTCAGTTTAGATATCATGATCTTTCAAATCAATGGTACACAAAATAAAATTTAAATAATATATTTAACAGAAAATATGCTTTTTAGGTGCTCATTACACATTAGTGGTTTAACTTGATTCTCATTTATTACTTGAAAATATGAAAATAGGTGCAATGAACTGGTGGGGAAACAGCGCTTGTGACTAGAGGATTGCAGGTTTGAATCCCATGTGCCACTTTAATGTTTGCCTGCAAGGCAAGATGCTTTGTCTTCAAACTTGAGTGGGTATTTTTCTAAATGTCAGTGCAGACTGCTGTCCAGATGCAGGTTATATGTCTAATTTCATTGGTCGGCTCTCTGGGGAAAATTCAGATGTCAGCCATAATCATGATAAATCCCTCCTCATGGGGAATGGGATTTATGTATGAGGTATGATGTATGATTTATGGTTTTTAAATCGGCATGATAAGTGCGATGAGGGAGTCTGTGAACCAGTCCCTCCCCCCATATTAGAAATTTGATAATGGCTGTGGTGATGAGGGTAACTGTGGAACAGACAGTGGTTACAAAAATGAGGATGGTCACGGTAATGACAGTGCTCATATGGGTCAGCAACGCCTGAAATATCAGCTGTGCCACGTCGAGAAAAAAAAAAAAAAAAAAATAAATTATGTAAATATCCACCACATCAACTGTAAACAGTGCATTGAGGACTAGGGCTATCCAAACAAATCAAGAGATCTGCCAAAAGGGAACTGATCCTGAATGGTACATTAAAAAGAGCATTTATTTATTTCCATTTCTACCCAGATTGCCAGCATTTCCCCCATCCTGCCGTCTGTAAACCAAACATAACGGCGATCAGCTGCATGCTCCAGTGTCCCGTATTCATGCCTACAGTCATGGCACGGTGAAGTGCGAGAGCCGCCCTTTGGACTGGATCAGGGCAGATCGTGTGAGGAAAGCCTTTCACTTGCAGGTTTATCTCTGCTGCTCTGTAATGCCCGCACTCTGTGCCAATCCCCACGCAGGGTCATGTGACCCTTTCCATCATGACCTCTGACCCCTGACCCCATCCTCAGCCATAATCTCCTCAGCTCTTCTGAGTGCCAGAAGAAAATAAATATTCTATTCTATTCTATTCTATTCTATTCTATTCTAATAATTCACAATTAGACTACAACTCCCACAAGTATTACACTTACTGTGAACTAAGACTACAGTAACGGTTATGATGTAAAATACATATTAAATCTGCAGTCAGTTTGTTGGTTTGCAGTGACAGTTGCTGGAAGATGGGTGAATGTGAGGCGTAATTATCAAACACCACTGTGTGTCTGTGTCATAGCTGGATTCTTCACCAGCACAACACACATTACTACTAATAAGAGGACAGAGACACCATGCACAAAAAAAAAATTTAAAAAAAAAAAAAAAATTCAGGACTAGGTAAACTCCAGGGGCAAGGAAGTGCTCTTTTATTGGAAGTTGTGTTAGAACTCCACTTTATAAATTACCAGTAGTGATTGTTACATCAGCATTAGAATGTTCCATATTTGTGGAACGGGTTAAGTGCCATGAGATCTTTAGTGAGCACAGTGCGTCTGAGTTTTAGCTTAAGATCTCATCCAAAGTGCGGTATCTCCTACAGAACAGTATTCCCTCCATCAGTGAGTGCCCTGGCTGATTGCCTGTTTTTTTTTTGCTTGCTTGATGAAATGCTGCCCCCTACTGTCCCATCAACGGCACTGCCAGCAGCAACATGCTACATTTCCCAGGGGGTCTCCCATCCAAATGCAATCAGGGCTTAGGGCTGGTGAAAGCCCCCCCCCCCCCCCCCCCCCCCCCCCCCACCCTCGGGTTGAGTGAGTTGAGGGGAGTTTCCCCACACTTTGGCACAGATGGAGCTTTTTTTTTCGATTGGCTGAACAACCCGCCCGAGGCCAGGGGGTTGATCCTCCCGCCCGTGCTGCAGTTGGCCTGAATCAGAAAGGAAAACGGATGAAGCGGCGGTTAATTTTCAAATTCCAACTGCCGTGACTGTATCGGCAGCCCTTCTCCAGCACTTGATTCTGGCACATTTGAGGCAGGAGGGGAAGGCTCAGAAATGGGATGTTCTGGCACAAATTCACCAAACTACCAGGGGAGCAGAGAGCAGGCACAGTAGAATGTCCAGTGTTAATTCAACTCTGACAGAGCAAATATGAGTCCAATAGGGACCATGTATACCCTGTAAGAGTTCATTTAACACTGAACATTTTACTTTGCAGCAGCGAGGAAGATTTGAAGTATTCCATACTGAGGTTGGAGATGTATGGTGAGACAGTTTATTTGTTGTTTAAAGCCAATGTTTTCAGGAAACAACCTTAATCAAAGTTAAAAAATAATAATTAAAAAAAACCATCAGGTTGCTTTTCCCAGCTTGTCAAAAAAAAAGATTCAATATGGTGGATGCTGTGACACCTCAACGCAGAGCCTCCTACTGGTCACCAGTGATTTTAGGCGCTTAGCAAAGCTCACAGGAAGTCCAAGCGAACACAGCGTCACTGTCCAATGTGCACTGGTGAACCCTAAAGTAATGACTCCTCGCCATGTGTTTCCCAGCAAGGTTTTCTCTGCACTGTGACAGAGGCAACGTGAGCTCTGTGAAACCGCATGCGTTTATGTACCAGTCCCATGCATTTTATTCAAACTGATATTCAGGTTATGAAGCGTGAGAGTCTCATATTGTTCCTTCAGCAGAGACATTTACAGTAAAGCAACTGCTAACGTGAAAAGGTGACGCTTCCGGAGCTGGACCAGAGGAATCATGTCTCAGTGCTGCTGTAGTCGGACAGATGTAACGCCACCCCAAACCCCCCCCCCCCCCCACCCCCCACCCCTGCCACAGAGCACAGCTGGCCTGCTTTGTCTGTCGATTTGGGTAGATCTCCTTGTGCGGATTGCCGAGGATTGGAGCATTGTTTGCAGCTGGCTATTTACCTATCAAAGTGTCATGCAAAGACAAGGAGAGGGTGGGGGGGGGGGTGGGGGGGGGACTGGGGGGGGGGGGGGGGAAGGTGTGATTTGTTTGGAGACAAGTTCCGCTCCTGTACACATGCTCGCTGTGTTGTATGATTGGTAGGATTGGCCAGTGATCCGGCCAATCTGGCTTAGGAACAAGGCAATGCTCGCGAGTCTGGGTATTTTGAAAATATGAAAACTTAAAGCTTAAAAAATAATAGGTGAGATAAAAATATCAATCTATATTTATATATGCAAATGGTGTATTTTTTGTTTTTTAAAAAAAGTGTCATATACTGATTAAAGAGTAAACTCATCACATATGTATGCAATATGTAATGCATGCTCTATTTATGCCAATAGATAATGCATAGCACTCAGTATGAGGTGGATGAATGTTTTAGCATAACTTGCACGGCTGTTATAGTGCCTACATTAAAATGGCTCCTTCCTGGGAATAATTCATATCATCCTGCAGGAAGCCGTCGTGTCTGAAGGGACATTTCCGCAAACGTAATATTCACCTCGACCCAGAAAGACATCGCAAGTCTAAGATTTAATGCATTTCGCCACATTGGATTTGGAGCTTCCGCTAATTGAGTCGAGAATGCGCTAAGGTAATACGCTATCACTATGATGCAGTGAAAGCCGTTGTGTACGGTTATAGAAATTCAGCACAATATGAAGTAAATTGTTTTGCAAGACAGCGGCGCTTCTTTTCTGTTGACTTTTTTTTTTTTATTGTAATTGTTTTTTAATGTATTCTGTTCAGCTTTTCTATTTAAATATCATTCTTTGGTTTTCCCCCGGGAGTGTTCCTTCTCCGCATCGCCTGCAAATGAAAGTCATCAAAGATTTGAAGGGTGAATTAATCCACAGACGTGGGTTGGGGGGGGGGGGGGGGGGGGGGAGAGATGGTATTGGTCTTTGACAGACGGCATTTTGTTTTCACCCTTGAAGGTGTATGGGATGTACAAATACGAGATTAGAATGTTCTTAACTGAACATTCCAATGCTGATGTAAACAGTCACCACTGGTAACCTAAAGCGACGGAGTTCTAGAACACTGACGCATGATTGTGGAGAAAAAAAAAAACATTCCAAAAATCCTACTCGCTGAGGGATGGAATATCAAAGCAGGCCTGGTGAAGGCGTGTGCAGTGATGTGGGACTGACTCCGCCCCTTCCTCTGCC